>BMAW01026680.1:54935-89290 GCA_019974015.1 Nephila pilipes
TGTGCAAATGACCTATGGAACTTTAATATTGTGTAGTGAAAGATTCAGTGTTATTTTCACAAAATCAAAGAGTAGTTCTGATAAGTATCATTAAACCAAAGAAAATCGCTCTCCTGATATTGCATTTAGTAAAAAGAAAGTTTAATATATACCTTAAAGACATGCAATGTTTTGCGAATTTTTACTTTAAACCAGCAACTTTATGAAATCTGAAGAGATTATTAAAATGTTATTTCTTTTTTCTATAGTTTTGTATTTCAAAACTTTAAAAAATACTACTAGCTAAAATTAAACAAAATGAATTTTACTGGAAAAAAACACTTTTATTAGAAAGAAGAATAAGCATATATTTTATGTGCTTCATAATTATTTATTTATATATATATATATAAATTTTGTATCGTGTAAAATTGTAAATCCTGTTAAAATCTAACATTATCTTGGAAAATCACAATTATTATAAAAAAATTTCTACAATCAATAATTGTCGATATATTTTTCTAATGAAATGAAAGATTTGCAGGCCTTCCGGTTATTACAGGAGATTAAAATTTGTTTCCATCCTTGTCTGATTCTTTATGTACATCAGATACCTTAATAAATCTGATTTACTAAACTATTTTATAATAAATGCTTAACACAGTTTTGCTAATAATTTCGTTTAAATATCTCATTAAACTCTTTCATTAATTTAATGAGTCTGAAATGGAAAATAATCCTTTTAATTTCTAATTGGCTTGGTAATTATGTAACATTTAATTTATATTTGTAACAAACATGAAATTAAAATTTTCATCCTCATAAATCTAACAAATATTTGTTCTATAGGCGAACTAGATAAGTTGTTCTCAACTAAAAAGAATATTAAGGTATATTTATAATTTCTTCGAGCGAACAAAGAATTGTTGCATTAATATCCTCCCCTCCCTAATATACGACGAAGGTTAAGACAAATCATATTCAAATCGTATTTCATCAAATATTGGATTCATTACGAAATGGATCAATGCGCTAAATTTTTTTTTTGTATTTAACACATTTACTTTAGTTGATTGTGGCATAATTAAAATGCATCTTGAATGTTGTTTTCCTTACCTGAAATATGTAAAATGAAATATGTAAACTCAACATCTTATAATGAGGTGGTTATTTAAGACTTCTAACATATATTCTTACTAATATTTCAAGATAAAAATTATTTATTTTTAGATTATATTTCCAAGCGGTGACGTTACAATAAAATTAATAACCTATCGTCACATTTTAATGAGTATTATGTTTAAAAAATAGATATAGTTATCAGTGTATTCAAATATGTCTTCTTACCATCCTTTCTTATGTAATGTATGAAAGCTTTAATTTCTGAGGTAATATAATAGTAACAAAAAGGGCACTTTTCGCCTAAGATGATCGTAAGTATATTGACCAAACCAAAGAGGTAAGTTCTGCTTTCGAGAAAGCATTACTTGTATTTTCTGTTTTCCTTCCAATCACTGATGCGAAACTCTTGAGGAAAGGAATTAATTTATTGTCATGAGGATTCATCCAAGTCATAGTACTTATTTTCTGTCGAAAGAGAACTAAACAAAGAGATTAATAAACAAGTTTGTAAATAAGGCTTCAACATTATTTAATACATTCTTCTTTTTATTTAATTTTAAGAAAATAGGAAGAATATTTAAAAAAATTCTGAATCTTATCACCGATTAATCACTTAAATGTGTAAATTTTTATACATGATGTATGGCTTCTGCTTTGGGCTAGGAAATCGACCTTTTTATGTAAATAATATTACTGCATACATATTTAAGTGACTTTCAGAAGCTTAGACTGCTTTATGTTGATCCATTTTGTTTAATTCTAATTTGCTTAGCTATCACAATCTTGTTTTCATCGTTCTGTATAATTAAGAACAATTTGTGCAGTCTGTTGCCAAAATTTAATATTAGCTATATTATTTGTATAGTTTATAAGGAATTACGGTGACAGACTTCATTATTTTGAACCAAATTCAAATAACTAAAGCATCAAACTGATACTTTATTCGTAACACTTTCAAGTCCTTCATGTGAAAATAGAGAAGTTAAATTAAATAAACAGCAACTATAATCAATCCCTGTGACAATTTATACTGCAATAGTAAGATATCTAGGTCTAAGAACTTGTAACTTTTTAATATCATTTTACTCAAGTAGAGTGTAACAAAAATCGAAACAAATATTGCAAGATTTATAACATCACTTTGCTGCAGGATATTAAATAAATTATTGAATTTATTATTTTTTTGCATATTAAATTTCAGACTGTAATGCATTTAAATCACTAGAAATAAATGCTACAATAACAAATGTTTCTAAGCATCTGCAAAACGTGTTCTACCATCATAAAATTATTGCAATATAGTGGAGCTGATCCATGTTAAATCTATCGAGGTTCCGTGTCTTGGCGGAGTAGAATTTTGACGAGTGAGCTGCAGCTCAAGTGTCACCTTTGTCTCTTGAACGAGACTCAAAATTACATGATCATTTACCAATAGTCCTCATGTCTCTAAGTGTGACATCAATAAACAGTAAATCAATGCCTTGTAAAATACTGGTTTTGCATTTCGTATAATAATTTCAATTTGTCTGAAAGCCGTCTTATCTATATAAGTAGTGTGGCACCTTCCTCTCAGGTGTCCTCATCGTCATTTGACGAGCATATAATTTACAAGATCTGTTTCCAATAGCTCTCGGGTTGATTCTAGTCTGACGTTCACGAAACCAAACCAATACACAAATCTTGTTCTATGAATCTCTTAAAGTGAAACGTGAATTATATGTCAACATGTTATTTATAGCATTTTTTGGATAACAGAAGGTATATAGTGTTATTTAATAGAAGATTTTAGATAATATATGTATATTGATAGATAATATAAGATGTAAGAAGATTTTAGATATTAGAAGACATGCGAATAGAGACAACTAAATGTATATGATAGAAGTCAAGGTTGAGATGAATAATGTAGTTATTCATTTATTTTTTGCTGAAATATTTCTTTGATAAATCTGTATTTATATAATAACGGTTTTAAAATTTACCATATATGTTAAAGATTTATATTTTAAAAATTTGAGATGAAAATTATTAAAATTAAATCAAGCTTAGGTGAATTCGTAGAAAGCTCAGCATTTTGTATTTTAATATAAATTATTTGGTCAATGTTTTCATTAGTCTCTATTTCATTAATTGGATTTGTAGAATGATATGGCGTGTATTAATTAAGCTACGCATAACCACCAGTGTATAAATGAAAAGAAATATTGTAATATTGTTTAAATTAACTTTCTGAAACACATTTCTAAGAATAAGCTTACGTGTGTGTGTGTGTGTGTGTGTGTCATACATACAAAGCATTTCGGCAACAAGTGGCTTTAATTTATTCTACGAAGAGCATGTGATATAGTTTGTAATTGTCGAAATTCTGCTACAGTCAAAAAAATTTTCTGAAAATGTACAGACATTCTTAAAGAAAATAAATATACCACGTGTATTAAAGAATGAAAATCTTAAACAAATTGATAAATTCATTAAAAGATTAAATACCTAGCAAACTCTTTTAAATTTAAACAAAAATCCTCCATTCTCACAAATAAATGTTCAATCTAAATAATTCTAAATTAAAAAACAATGATATACGAACAATAAACTTTCTCCAAATTTTTATCTCCCCTATTTTTCGAGTGACTTATTTTCTTATTAAGAGTTAAAGGCTGTTAATAGGTTAAATTTAGTTATGAAATATTAATAATTATCTTACATCAGTAGCTCTAAATACTCGCAGAATTTTATATATTACTATTAAGAGCAATGATTGTAATAACAAGCCATAAATATGCCAAACCTCGAAACTTAAAAGTCGAAAAAAATAATTAAATATAAATCAATTGCTTTTTCAGCCAATAAAAAAAAATGTCAATGGGAAAAGATCCAGATCCCTCGACTAAAATGGCTGCGTGATGCCAATGAAAGTAAAAGTTTTGCTTTTGCTTTTACTTTAACACACATGTGAAATTTTGCTGAAGTAGTCTTAGTTTTAATTAAGTTTATTTTTAGATTTATTAAAAAGGTTGTAGAAATGTTTGTAATTTTGATTCATTTTGATTTTTTTTAAAAAATTTACATGCTCGATTATAAGTTTTGTTTTATTTCTTTTTAAGAACCAACTACAAATATTTTAGTTTGTGACTCAATGTTATATAGTACAATTAAATGAAGTTAAATGCTAAATGTATTGTTGAAGCTTTTAATACATACATTAATTTCACTTCTCATAAAATAAATAAAATACTATTAAAGTGTGAAAGTATCATATTTCTAATGTAAATTCATAGATAAGAATCAAACAGATGCTGAACTTAAAGAATTTGTGTGTGTATTATAGTAAAAAGCCACATTTAAAGTAATAATTGATACCTTAATTAGAGAAATGAAATTAAGTATATTGCAAACAATATCAATTAATTCATTACAAGACAAATAAACAACCGTTGAACTTTATTTACTTTCAGAAACTGTCTTTTCTATGTCCTACTGAAAGGATTTTCTGTGTTTCCTAATTCTTAGCATTATTGAGAGTCATTCCAATGGAAACGACATTCGCTAATGGACAGCTTTTGGATCATATTTGCATCAGCAACGAGAAAGACATATTGAATTACTCTATTCTTTAACTGAAAGGAGTTGCTGATTTGACATACAATCTGTGAGAAAGAGGGGTGACTGGGCTTTTCGGATGGATGAAACTTCTATCGTCTGTCAAAAGGTTTGTAATCGAGTTTGCGAAACGGTGTTTATATTCCGCTAACAATGTAAAACATGAAGTGAGAATGCAAAATGCTAAATTTGTTAATGGGGTAAAGAGCTAAATATTTTACTGTCATTCCACTTTCGAATGAATAAAAGTTTCTCCAAATTGAGCGTGAGACATTCAGATGAACATATTCCAACTATTCCTCTTAAACTGAAGCAAATTTTCTGATGCAGAAATTTTCCAGACAGCCTCCAGGATGTCTGAAGTAATTTTACATACTTAAATAAAGTGAATGATTGTGCTTTTAATCCCCTCCCCATTACCATTAACTTAAAAACTTAGCCTTTTTTTTATCAAATTTGCACAATTATTTTAAACGTTAATTTTGTCTTGCATATATTTTTAGTATGGAGAAAACTGTAATTTTAAAGGATAATATCTGGTATATATATATATATATATATATATATATATATATATATATATATATACCTTTATTTATTTATTTTTTAAAAATTTTTAAAATTCGACTTTTGTTTCTGGTTATTCGAGTAATCATTTTATGTAAGCTGTATTTGAACTTTTTTGCTTCATTTAGAAAAATTTAAAGTTTATGTGAGTAGCAATATAAAAATTAACTGATTAGATTTAATCTAAAATGCTTACAGCACGTTTATATCCACTTTAATTAAAATTTGCAAAATATATTCATCCTGCTGTGCAAAAAAGCAATATTATTTATTTCACGAACATATTTTCTGTCTAGCTTCGGTCAGAATAAAACAAGAGAATTTTGGTGACAAGGGATTTTTATTTATATAAATAATAATGCTGACCCTAGAAATTTTGCAACATATAAAATGCAATCTGTAATATAATAGTGAAAAAATGAAGAAAGCATGTGATTCTTAATTATCCTAGTATGCAGGCTGAAAATAAATATTTATTTTTATGAAAAATTTCAGGAGTTGTTTCATCAGAATTTCATTACTAAAGAGATTTATTTTATTAATGATTTGTTTTTGTTCAATTTTATGTCAAGAATAATTAAATTTAACTTAAAATATGTTAAATTTAATAACTTATAACTTGATTTAATTTTTTACCTGAGAAAAATATTACTGTCCACTTCAATATTTTATCTTTATTTTAATTCTAATATTTAATTTTTATGGCATAATATTTTGTTTTATTTCTTTCTTATCGAAATTTGAGATCATTTTGGTTCTGCAGAAGATTTATGATTTGGCTGAAAACAGAAAAAGGTGATTTGAAACTGAATGGGTAGTCTTTGATTTAATGACGTCATTTTTGAAAATAATTGCAATTGAAATTCATGGCTTAGAACTATTTATCAAAAGACAAGTAAACTTTTCTATATGGATAGGCAGGCGTTTGGCCGGAGATGGCTTGCATAATCTGACCTTCCTCATAAAGATAGATTTTAATATTTGTGTAGTTTATTTCTTTTTTGTTGAGTTCTAAGAAAAAGTAAAAGTATTATTTCATTATCGGTTGAACTTTGATATTTCTTACCAATTTTCTCCCTTTACTTTTTTTATGATGGAGTCTAAAACAGAGTTACTCTACGTTTTGGATAAAGTATATTGATGATCCATATCCAAAAATAAATGAAAATAACATTCTTGCCGAAAATTTTAAATATTTTTTACAACCTCAAAGGTGACAAGAAATTAATATTAAGAACTAGGAAAAGGAATGTTTTGCCAATATACCTATATTAATAGAGAGAGAGAGAAAATGAACAAAAATCATCTTGCATCCTCAATACAAATCAGCTCTTTTACACACCGAAATAAAAAGCAAAATCATAATACATGCTAACATAATCAATACATCATTGCATTGCATTATGCTTTGACAAAATTAAGTTTAGTACCTTGGACTCGCAGCTCATATTTTGGCACTAGATGATAAATTAAATATATCAGTACATGCGAGTTAGCATAATATAGGAAGGATTTACATCACAATTCCATCTTTTCGAAATACTTACAAATATGTCTATGGTGAATTTTGCTAGTAAATTACAAAATACTAGTGGTATTGAAATGCGAAGCTTCGTGTTGTCAGGAGGTTTCCCCAGTTTTGATTACCATTCTTGGAACTAATCTACCGTTAAACCTTGGTTTATCAATCATCGTGTTCAAAATGTCTTAGAAAAACCCCATTAATTCACTAAATGTTTTAGTTTCACTCCATTTCTCAATTCTGCTAAGATCCAGCAAGTTGTATTCATTGTAAAGTTCCCCACATTGAACAATGTACAAGTGCTTTGTATTAAATTGCAAAGGAAACTATCTAGCTGTATTCTTCTCTCCCTTGTACTCATTAAAGGGAAAATGATATTAGAATATAAATGAATAAATCAGGATTTTACTTTGGATAGAAACCAGTTAAAAATTTCGAGGAACTCGTTTTGAAAGTTACTATACGATACTAAAGGCAACTTCAAAAATACAGAATTTAGAGAAAAGATCGGAAAATATGGTAACAAATTTTAAGATAGCTTAAGAAAAGCAAACAGTTTTCATTTTGGAAACAGTTCAGAAGATCATGTAGAAATAATGTCATTATAAATGTGTAATATTTTAGATACGGATAAATAATAAGCATTATCTAACAGGAAAAAAAAAACAATATCAGTGTTTAAAAACTTTTGTGTCTCTATTTTATGTGCATCTCATAGCACGGCAAGTCTAATAATACAGATATCAGATAATTTAAACACTTACAGATCTATACTATAGTTTTCAAAATTACTTTTAACTTTTAAAAATGGTGATAAGTGTTTTCCAAAATTATGAAATAAAAATAAATTGTTTCTCATTTCCTTTACGGAAGGATAGAAATTTTGAATTTTTCCTTTACTTTTTTTCACTAAACTATGTATTTTCCGCATTGGAATAGTAGAAGCATTTAAAATAAAACAACTTCGTTCAGCATTCTCCTCTTTACGCAGACATACATAGATATTACAAGAAATGATTCTGAAGCCAAACGACTGGTTACAATTTCCAGGGAGGGTCATTTTCAGACAAGATAGACCTGACTCATCAGGATGATAACTGCTAATAATAGTACCAGCAAATATAAATGTCTGACATATAGTTTTCAGCTAGCACAGTCACAAAATTTTAAAATTTTAATAATTCAAATCAATATCAATAATATCAATTCATTTTATAATAAATCTATATCCATCATAGGGACTCATTATCACAGAATTTAAATCCTTTTTAGAATTTTTAACAGGTTCTGAGTTTCATCTTCGGATATTTTTACCGACATCATCCGATGTAGGGTTTCTGTCAGATTTTATACTATAAAAAAGATTTTTAGCTTAGTTAACTGTGTTAATCTAACTTTATTTTCCTTAATACTATTTATGCAACTCATTGAAGTAATGTAGCAGCTACAGCATTCATCGATCTTACCCTTTGCTCCTGAAATCTCTTCGGATACACTAATATTGTATAAACCTACCAACCAAATGCTAAGGCCAAAAGATCTTTTATTCTATCTCAATGTATAATTGGAGAAGTGGGAAATGTTGCATATGAAAATCGTGTAATGTCGCCTAAAGCAGAGCAGAAGTACATTATCTAAAGAGCTCAGTTTGTCAGAAGAGGACAGCCGTAATGTCTAAGCAAACACGAACGAAGATGCGACAAAAATTTTTGTCTACGTACTTGTATTATTTTGCTTCTTGAAATCGGTATAGGTAAGCGTTTGAACAGATTATCCCTTGGATAATTAGATAAATTGTAAAGTTCAGTCTAGGTAAATACTTTTTCTTCCAGAAATGGATGAAAGAATGTTACATAAGCGTGAAGTTATTGATCAACTTAAAAATGACATCCTGATTGGAGTGGAAGGAAAATAGCGGATACAATAGGTCGAGAAAATATGTGTGCAACTAACTATCTTAAAGATTTTTGCAACCATGGTTCCAAAAATCAGACTGAATGAAATAAATCAACATGTTTTCGAAAAGACAGAATTATATTGTACATGATTTGAAGCGAGCAAATGACTATCCGATGAGTTTCGCGTGAACTTTCATTGAGATATTATGAGTGAACAATTCAATGTCATTTAAAAAATGATTTCTGTCTTATTTTGGAAGAAAATAGCCAGACAAACACACCCCTTTCTAAAATGACAAAAAAGGCTCGCACACGTCTTGGACTGATAAATAGAGAACTGTAATTTTGTCAAATGAAAAAAAATTAACATGAATGGTTTTGATTGGATAAATCATTATTGACATCACACATTTAAAAATGATAAACATCATTTAACTTGAAGACAGTACAGATATGGTTATGTAAAGGTATGAGATGCTTTTGGATATGAAGGCCAGATGGATATTACGTTCGTAAACGGTGGAAAGAAATCTATTCCTTATCAAAATATGCTTAGCGAACAATTACTGCAATTGTCACCAGATATCGGTGGTCAGCATTAGACTTTTTTCCAGACAATGCATCCATATATTTTCTCTCACTCAACAGCTAAGTGTTTAATTGCAAATGAAATGCCTTCATTGGATTTTCTCACCCCGAAGACAAGGTCTAACACCATTAGAAAATGTGTGGGGATATATAGTTTCGAGTGTTAAAAGTAATAGTCAGCAGTATTGTAGCAATTTGTGTGAATGTTTCAAGTCAAACTATCTTTACTGTATTAAAACAGTTTCGGAAATCTAGATATATAAGGTAATCTAGAAATAGACGTATGATAACTGGTTCTCAATATTGATATAGGACAATAATTATCCGTCGTATCTGGAAACCCACTTCTTCGTTGTTAAATTCAGACCTTGTAGCCACCACGGGAACTATTGTTTCGAGATGAACTGTATACAGAAGGCTAAAATAAATCGGATTTATGCCAGAAAGCCAAGAGTAAGCATTTTACTATCTTTACAATAAAAGAAGGATCTCTTTAATTGGTGCAACAAACATAAGAACTGGAGATGTTTCAAAAACTTAGTAAAGAGAACTATGGACCAAGTTCTCTTTACAGATGAGATGAGATTTCCTTTAGTAATATCTAGTTCTAAAGGATTTTTAATCTCAAATATGTCAGGAATACGGAATCTTCCTTTGAACAGTCAGGAATGTGACCATTTCGATAGGGCAAGTGCGATTGTATTAGAAGGAATAGTTATTGATGTCAACATATGGCTCTCTACAATTTGAACAGAACTTCTGTAACTGACTAGAAATATCAGAATTCAGCGTCTAGCAAAATCTCCAGATATAAACCCGAAAAATGACTTATAAGACTACATTATTTGAGCAGTTGCACAAAGTCTGTTCCTTCTAGAGATGTAAATGCTCTGAAACTCTCATTGCTGGAGAAGAACTTAACTCCCCAAATGGGATTAAAAACATTATTCCTAGCATTTATTCCCGATGTGAATGTGTATACAATTCAGGGAAGATCACACAATTTTAAATTCACGAGCATACATTTTTTTTTTCTCATTCATTCTTTTTTTTAATATCTCTATGTCTCATATTATTGACATATTTATTATTTTATGCTACATTCTTATATCATATGTACCGTTCTTAACTTTTTATTTTAATTATGTGTTATAATGTTATATTTCATTTTACAAAAATTTATAAAATTGTAGTTCAGTTTCTGAGAAATCCATGATATGATACCCATAAGGATAATTTTGAACAAGTGTATATGAGTATATGTTCTGCAAAATGAGTATAGTCGGGTAAATGGAATTTAATTACTTATGTTCTATAAAAGGAGATAACGCGCGTGGTAGCCTAGTCGTCATGGTCGTGAATAGCTATATTTCATCAAGTAAAGATTCGAGTCTTGATCCCACTAATGACTTGCCATATAGCGTGGTGATGTTCATCGAATCTGTCGAATCTCCAACTCCTTCCATGGCGTTGTGTGGAAGTTTGGAAGAGAGAGGTGCCAGCTGAGGTGTCCTCCTCGACATTTATCGATGTTCAAAAGTATTAGTCCGTCTCAAATATCCCTATTATTGCTTCTAAGTTAAATGTTAATAAAAAAATAAATAAATAAATAAACCGGCAAAAGTTCCCACAAAACACATTTATTTCTTTGAAGCGTTTCGTAAATGACTAAGAGGGGAATGTTTATTTTATTTTACACCTTACACCTTTTTATTTTACACCTTTAACTGAAGTTTATATTTTCTTTTTTTTAAAAGTAAGACATCAATAAATTTAATTTAACTTAGATAATTTAATAATATTTTTAAAATTAATTAGGATTATATTATTTTCTTGGAAATGACAAAAAAAAAAAACTAACATTAGAAATATATTCTGTTAAAACGTCCAGTTAAATAAATTGGACAAATGTTTAAAAAAGTGCAGAAATAATTTCAATAAGAATTCTTGATAAGATGCTTGTAAGGTAAACCTATAACCTCTGAAAATATTGATCAGTATTGAATTGCAGACATTATCTTTTATTTAAATCCCTTGAATAAAAAATTAAAAAAAATTCTTACACCTATCTGCAGTAATCTTCATCAGTGAGTAAAAATGCTTTTTTTTCCCCTTCTTTTTTTCTTTTATTATACAATCAATATTAACAATTTAATTCATTTCGGATCTTTTTCTGCCTTGAAACAATTATATGGGAATTTATTTCAAACGTTTACGCAGTCACCACTGACCTTGACTAACACTGAAAATGAGAGAATCATTTGGTGCAAACAATACAAATTAACACTTGCATATCTTCATATTAGGTAGGCATATGCATACCTCCGATGGTAGGTTGTTCATTGTTAATCAAAAGTTCACCAACTTCATAATTGGGGAAATGGTCTTGAACCTAGGTCAAGGAAAAAGAAGCTTTATAGAACCTGTATTGCGTGTGTACATACTTTTAGACAAGAACGCTAAGTCTACTCTTACACGTCCATTATACAAAGTGAATCATTTTTATTAGCATCCCTTTCAAACTTTCGTGCTTTATATCCATCTCTCGGAATAAAACATATCATATCAATAATTAAAAAATACCAAAACAAAACCTATACCATAAGTCTGACAGCCTATAGAAATATTTTTGTATAGAATTTTAAAAAAATCAATTTTCACAAACATTGAAGTTTAATGAATATTTAGATCCTTTTCAATACTTATTATGCAGCAAAAACGAAACGTTTGCATTATTATAAGAATGTTTTCGTTTTACAGCGTATGCTGATAGCCAGAAATTTTAAAATATAATTTTAGATTTATAATAATGCTGAAAAGTTAATAAATTAACATTTTGTTTGAACATAACGTAAAATAAAACAAACATAGTAAAACAGAAAAAAACAATTTTTTATTTTTAACAATGTATTTTGATGCCTTTTTCAAATTTTTCTGCCTCATAACTCTAAAATTATTCGAAGTTTTAATGAAGCTTAAGCTTCGTAATCTTAGATTATTATGTGTAAATTTTATAGACATTATAAATATTAGCTAACATTCATGAAAGTTTGATGGTCGAACATATAATAATTCTTAATATAAATATTCTAAATCATTTTCTTGTATTTTAAAAGTTTTTTCATAATTTTTGTTGCAATGCAATTTATTATTTTAATTTAGATTTCTAGATAGAGCGCACTTCAAAACCAATTTTTTTTCAAACATTTTATAAAATAAACTAATTTTTATGAAATAAAAAAAAGAATTGCAATATTATGCAATGTGTGTGTGGAAGAAAAAAGGTAGCACAAGTTCATTTCTTTACATGCATTCTTTTTTACGTTCCAGCATTGTCTTTTTTAGTTTTTGATCAGTTTCGAAGGACACAAAGGATATATTTTAAAGAAATAACGTTTTAAATGCTTTGAGTAACAATACACTGTAAAAGCCCTTCCACTATGTAGCAAATGTTACTTTTTCGTATACTTTTAACATTTCTTTAGCAAAAAACAATTATGTGGCAGAAAAAAAAACAATCACTCACTTAGAACTCATTCTTTTATTACACAAAGTTAAACTCTAAACCACAAAACAATTACGAGTTTTAAAAATAATACGAGCTTTATGTACTTATAAAAAGGAACACAAAATTCCAACATTCTTTTTTAAGTTACACTGGAATTATAATTATGTATTTTGAACAACCAAACTTTATATTAAAATACATTTATTACGTATACATAATAATTTGCACTTTGATCCCAATTAATGTTATTTTTATGAAAAAAAAATTTTTCACGCATACATTTAATACGATATATATAATTCCTGACAATGTGTCCAAATAATTCCAAAAAGCTTACAAATTGATTATTTTCATTAACGTCTTACTCAGAAGCAACAGGAGGGCAATTGGAAAGGAACCTTGTAGATTTGACCCTCAGTCAAGAGACAGTTACGAGATAACACCTCCCTCCCCAAACTTCCACACTAAGCGAGAGGGAGCTACGACAAATTTATCATACATCAACTCCGCTACACGTCGGATCTTAGTGGCATAACGGTTCACCTCTCTGATATGACAAAAGCAAGGAAGGCCACGAATTCGACTCGGCCATTAATTCCAACCAAAGTATCTAACATTTTTATTACGGTCAGTAAGAATTCTGTTTTATATTTAAATAGTCAACCGACTCTGTTGATCTAGATATAATATATATTCAGTATATTAGATAGCTATCCTCTATTGTAATTTGAACGTCTCGTAGATGCTATTAAGACATATATCTTCAAAATTAAATATCTATACTATTCAATAAGCAAAATGTACTGATTTACAATGAATAGGGGAAAGAATGTTAGAACTTGTAGTTTTTGGACTCTAAAAGTACTATCTCCCCTTAAATATATTCTTAAAATTTACTCCACACTAGTTTTATAAGCACTCATGCCTTATAAATGGGACGTAATTATAAAGAATAAATGGTGACTTTAAAAAATGCAACAAATAAAATGATTTCAAGCTATAAAGCGCATAAGATTGGAACATAATCCCCAGAAAATTATAAAAGGCTCCAGAAAATTTAATTCAAAATTAAATTTGTGAGGCGATTAAAATTAAGGAATTTTTATAATAAATTATAATATTTATTGCATATAAACGTGATCATTAATCCAAATAATTAATAGCATTTTTTACTATGAAACTTTTGAAAAAAATTTCTTTTAAATTATTCAAAAGGTATATCCAAAAATTCTTCATAAAAAAAGTATAAAATTCGTGCATGTTAACTGCTTTCAGTTTTTTTTTCCAACCAAAATCATTTCCGATGAAAGCTACTACATTCTTTTCCACTATATTCACTTTCTATGATGGACACCTCCTCAGTCATATTTTTATATGTAAAAAAAGTATTTTGAATTAAAACATAATACTTTAATATATAGAAGTTGTAAAATGTTATATGCACAAAACTCCCCTTACGTCTGGGTTTCTTTCTAATTTTATATTTTAGTTTCCCACCCCTTTATAGACAAACGAAATGTTTATACAAATTAGGTAAAATTCAGAAATGTAGTGATTAAATATAATCATTGCATAAAAGCTGCAAGGAAATTAATTTGAAGATATATATTTACATATGTAGATAATGGTAGAATAGAAAGATTGAGGTAGTTGAAACAGCAAGAAAGTAAAGGCTCTGAATAGTGCTCACGAGCTACATGTGTGTCTGTATATTCTACAGTAACTAGGATCCGATGCTATCTGGTCGAAGTTTTTTCTATTACGGATCAATCCGAATATCCGGGTAAGAATAAACTTTAATATTTATAGAAATTTTTAGTATTCGCGTTGGGGAATTTCTAACTGTCAAAGAGGAATCCTTTTTTAAAGGAACAATAAACAAGGCTTTGAAAAGTAATTTACTGCATTCTTGAACTTTTTTGTGTTACTATTTTAATTAATTTCTTTGTTCTTGGAATTAAATTAAAAAATCTAGATTTACCATTTAACTAATATTTAAAATGACAGACGAGTCGGGTGATAGAAATGCAACACAAAGTGATATGCTAGATGTGCAGTCTAAAGGTAAAAAAGTTACCTTATGTTCTGTAGGGATGAAAAGAATATTATTTATTTACAGAATTTTAACGAAACTGCCCATTCTAAGCTTAATACTTACTAACTATTAAAAACATGAAAATTCAAAGTGGTAAAGATTTATAGGGTAAAGTTTAATAATTGAGTGTTATCTCACTTTCAGGTGAATGAAGTTTGTTCGCATCGAACAGGAGGAAACATGAACACGAAATTCTTCCTGAACGACGTTTCTCATTAGTGTTTTTGAATGTTTTCATGATGTGTTTCTCTTGAACGTGTAATCTTATAAAGTTTCTATATATTACACAATTATAGTTGAACAATAATTAATTTTTACTATTATAAAAATAGGATTTTTGTATTTTTTTTCTTATAGAAATAAGAATACGTTAATTGTGAATAAATACGATACAATCAAGTATGCTTAAAGTGTAGTGTAAATGCTTCTGGATCACCATTTAGGAAATGATTTCAAATATAACGCATTATGAAAAATAAATAGAGACACAAACATTCAGATGAAATTTTTCTTCTCAGCGTTCTCCAGCCCATCATATTTGCAAGAGGAATTTCTGACTTGACAAATTATATTTTTATAGATAAATGTTCTGACAGTATTGTATTGTGTTTTCAAACGCACTCACATTATGAAAATTTAGGTATTCGGAAATTTATGAGCCTTAATTCTGAAAGTATACTTAGAGAAATAATGTTTGCATACTGATCCGACACTGAGGTCATGGCACTCTAATTTTAATTCTCTTTAGGAAAGAGGATCTAAAGGCAGCGGTTCCTGGCAGTTCTGGTAACTTTTTCCGTATTTTGGCGAAGGCCGTGAGCATCCGTATATAAATGGCACTGAGTCCGATTTGAAGAAGCATCATACATTTCACGTGTAACATCAACAATTTTAGGTTTAACATTTTATCAGTATTGTATAATTTAATGGGAAAATCGAGTGTAACTTTTATAGAGCTAAAATGCTCTATTTAAAAAGGATGGAGTGCGATTAATTTGAATTACTTTAGTCAGTCATATCCATTGTTTCTACATGGAATCAGAACATCTTTTCCCCAGCACGCGAGTTTTAATATTAGTTATCTCACCTTAGTAAATTAACTAGATTTAATAAACTAATATTTGTTCAAAAATAATGTCTAAAAATTTGTTCTAGTGTTCAAGTCTCAATTCTTGATCATTATCTCATTATCATGCTCTTAACTATATGATAAGGAATGAACATTAACTGGATAATCTTAAGAGGTTTATTTAATACTTAGTTTTAATAATCAAGAAATAGTTAGCAATTCAATACTTTTCAATAAACGAAATACTTAGCTTTAATTTCACAAATAATAACTATTTCCTTGACATTAACACATCAATCAATAACTCCCGAGACTAACCCAGAGATGGCGCTCGTAGTAAACCAGTAACCAGGTCTTTCTAGAGTACTAACCTTTGCTTGAAACGAGTCAAAATTTTAAGTCGATCGGACCAGAAACAGCTCAGTTATCGAGGTTGGAGTAAAGTCGTTTTGTAGTTTGTTTAAAAAATGGAAAAAAACCGAGTTTCGTGTTCTGATAAAAACATTGTTTTTTAATGGGTAAAAACACCGTGCAAGCGAAACAATGGATTGAAAAATGTTACCCGGACTCTTGTCCATCAAAAGCAACGATTTGTCGGTGGTTTGCCGAGTTTAAACGTGGTCGTACCGGCACAAATGACGCGGAACGCTCGGGTAGACCTGTGGAAGCCGTTACACCGGAAAATGTGAGTGAAGTGACAAAAATTATAATGAAAGATCGTAAAGTGAAGCTCCGTGAGATTGCTGAGATGACTCAGATATCATATGGAAGTGTATTTACTGAAAAAGGTTTTTTGAAGTAAAGTGAAAAAGGTGTTTTCCAAGTGGGTGCCGCGATTGCTTTCGATGGAACAAAAACAGCAACGAGTCGATGATTCAGAAAGCTGTTTATCGCTATTTACTCGCAACAAAAAAGATTTCTTGCGGGAAAAAAAAAAAAAATCAAAAAAAGATTTGGAAAACCGTTGGAACGATTGTATCACCCTAAAAGGTGATTAACAAAAGGTGTTATGTTGATGAATAAAAAAAAATTTTGCAAAAAAAATGTTGTTTTCAATGTTAGTCTCGGGAGTTATTGATTGATGTGTTATTTAATATGTTATTGCTAAAATTGTTGTTTTGTAAATAAGTTGAAACAGATAAAATTTTTATCATCTAAGTTTTAATTACACAACTATTCTAATAGTTTTTATTCAATCATTTTATATACTCTCTAGGAATCTTTAATAATGTTTTAAAGAAAACTAAAAAAAGTGAGTTCAAATACAATAAAAAATAAAAATTATATATTAAAATAAAATTTAATATTTATTGGTTTATATGAAAAAAAAACATTTCTTGTTCACATTATTCGACACACATTTCTGTTTGTTTACATTTATTTGAATATGAATAATAACTAGTTCAGAAAAACTCCACTGGGTTGCATAAGTATTTAAATATAAGAGTAAATATATACCATTAATATTAATTATGTCATATTTAATAATAATTTTCTTTCATAATATCGTAAAAATAATTATATAATCTCCAAAAACTTTCTTTACTTCCTTCAATAATTAATTGGGGTATAAAGAAATTATGCGGCTACTTTTTCATTTATAAATGCTTCGAATTATTACAAAAAATGGTGTTGCGTAGCTTAGATACTTTGTATTCATAACGATTATTTCAGTACTTAAATGTTAAACTTGTTTCATTCAATGATAAATGGTTCGAATCCTTTCTAAATTATTCGTTGCAAAACTATACATTTTGTATTCCTACCACTGGCAAAAACAAGAACATTTAAAACGAACACGTGTTGTTCTTATAAACAACATTTATACAATTTATCATATTCCTCTTTAAATGTTTCTTTATGTAATAATGTTTAGTTATATCTTCTTCAGTTTGGTAAGAGTTATTCACGCAATAGATTTATTCATTCATATTTAATAAAATTAACGATATAATGCAAGTGTATTGTCTTGTAAATGGCTGTTATTCATATAATATTTATTATATCATAAAATTTAGTATTTATTTATTTATTTTTGCACTTCAAAGATTTTCTAGAAGAATTTCTATTTTAATGAAATATTTTATATACTCCAGATTGTTAATATGGATATTTTCTCATTTTCAAGTAATTATTCAAAGCACATATCACTTTTTCATTAACTATTATAGTTCTTGTTATGATATATTTATTATAAAATGTTTACTGTAAAAAGAAGAATACAATACTCTTGAAATAGTACACTTTTCTTCCATAATTTATTCTTGTGTGACAAAGAATACCTTTTTAAGCAATTCTCATTTATTCATAAAGTAACACATACTTTTAATAATTTATAGGTAATAACAAAACGTAGCTTGCTAAATATAATAAAAATGGTATTTTATCGAAATTCAAGATATATATTTCAAAATTTCACTTGCTGAATATTTTTCTTCTTATTGGAATTCTTTGTGAACATATTAATATCGTAGATTTTCTGCGATTGTTATTATCAGGATTTTTTTTTTGTAATTATATTTTTCGTCATTTATAAAATAAGTTCATAATCTACATTCGTATCTGCATTGTTATTCTTAGCAGAAGAGATACTTAACATTATATTACGCTTCTTCATTTAGATTCTATTGTAGAAAAAGGAACAAAACATTTTTACATCACCATCATTAAGAATTACCAAGTTTCAGAATGATGTAACACTAATTATTTGGCAAAAATTTACTTTTGAGCTTAAAATTAGAAAGGAAGTAAGGAACAGGGAATTAGATCTCAGAGAACGCAAAAAGGACGTTCAACAAAACATAAAGTAAGAATAAATATTAATAATAAAAACTATGTATCTGCTTAATATTTTGAAAACAAAGAATGCGACATAAAAATATGATAATATTATATGGAATTAACTGTAACTTTCATTAGAGTTATCACAAAGAAATATTACATTTGCTTACACTGTCGGCTTCTCAGATAAAAATGTCTCAATAAAAAAAATGTGTCGATATTGTTTTCTTTCGTACAGATAAGGAAAATATTTTGGAGAAAATAATAATCGACTCTACAGTATTTCTTATTTTTATAAGAAAATTCAATCTTTTTGAAAATATGAGTAAAAAATACTTCTGACTGAGAGATGGTAAAGTATACTTAAGGTATATATTCTAATTTTAATAAACAGTTACTTCTTCAAATCTTAAAAGTAAAATTAATAAAACATGAGACAATAATATTTTTTACTACATTTTGTGATGCTCATAGTTACAAATACTTCGTATTTTATAATTTTATTTAATTTATGAGCGAACAATTTTAGATCAATAAGTAATTTCATTTAATTGCTTAACATGATTCTCACAGATAAACTGCGAAATTTTCTCGAACTGACATTAGTTAAAATAATTTGAGGAAAATAACATTACAAAAATTTATGAGCGAAAAGTGCGCGAAGTGATTTTTATGCGGAAATGGAATACCAATTCGCCATACACCTAAAAAGCTATCAAAGCTCTATAAGATCTATGGAAAACGTGGTCAAGCGAGAAGTCAAATGTTTCGTTATAGAAGATATATGTTGATGTTTCAAAGAGTTCAAATAGGGATTTATGATACTTTAGCCGCTTTGCTAAACTAAGTTGCCTATTTCTAAAATTTATAACAATGGAAAATAATTTTAATGGAAAAATTTGGTGGTTAACAAGTACACGTATTTTAAATAATTGTGGTTTTACGAAATATGCCAAAATGAATAAAAAAAACTAGCATGGAGCGATGAAAAAAATGATATAGTGGGAAACAGAGATACAATTGATTACTAACAGGTCAATTGAAAAGTCCCCGGCCTACCATATTAAAACACATTTTTTTGGCAAAATTAGTTTTTTTTATTCAACATAATTCCCTTCAAGGATGATACACTGATAATAGCGACCCTCCAACTTTTCGATACCATTTTTGTAGTACGATTTGTCCTTTGCTTTAAAATAGGCCTCAGTTTCGGCGATCACCATTCGACGAAAATTTCTTCCCAGCGAGCATTCTTTTTAGATCTGAGAACAGGAAATAGTCGCTGGGGGCCAGATCTGGAGAATACAGTGGATGAAGAAGCAATTCGAAGCCCAATTCACGGATTTTTGCCATCGTTTTCACTGACTTGTGCATTGTCTTGGTGAAGCAGCACTTTCCTTTTCTTCAAATGCGGCCGTTTTCGGCGATTTCGTCCTTCAAACGGTCCAATAACGCTATGTAATAGTCGCTATTGATGGTCCTTACTTGTTCAAGGTAGTCAATGAAAATTATTCCATGCGCATCCCAAAATACAGATGCCATAACCTTGCCAGCCGACTGTTGCGTTTTCCCACGCTTTGGAGCAGGTTCTTGTGTGCAGTCCACTCGGATGACTGTGGATTGGACTTCGGAGTAAAATGATGGAGCCATGTTTCCTCCATTGTCATATATCGACGCAAAAACTCGAGTTTATTAGCTTCATCATCTTCAAACACTGCTCCGAATCATGAACTCGTCGTTGTTTTTGGTCAAAAGTGAGCTCGCGCGGCACCCACTTTGCACAGAGCTTTCTCATACCCAAATATTCGTGAATGATATGATGTACACGTTCAGTTGATATCTTTAGAGTGTCTACTATTTCATTCAATTTCAACTTACGGTCATTCAAATTCATTTTGTGGATTTTTTTAATGTTTTTGTCGGTAACAACCTCTTTTGGGCTTCCACTGCATTCACCATCTTCGGTGCTCATTTCACCACGTCTAAACTTAGCATACCAATCCTTGATGTTTGATTTTCCTGGGGCAGTGTCCGGAAACTCGGCATCAAGTCAAGTTTTTGCTTGAACTGTATTTTTTCCCTTCAAAAAGCAATATTTTATCAACACGCGAAATTCCTTTTTATCCATTTTTTTCACAATAACAAAAGTTGCTTCACTCAAAATGCTATAATTCACAAACTAATGATCCAACAGCTATCAAATTTATACACGCATCTTTTGAGGACTAGGGCTAACTAAAAAACATATGGATTTAATTCTAGTAGCGCCATCTATGTGTCAGGCCGGGGACTTTTCAACTGACCTGTTAGCAACACAAAAGGAAAATTTTTATATTTTTGCATGAAAAATGTCTTAATCTTGAGGATGTAATTGGTTATAACTTCATGTTACGATCGTACGAAAGGGAAAGATATCAGATCGAGCATGCTTTTTTAGAAAACGGGTCTTAGAGTAGTGGGAATAGCTTCCGATAATAGTAAAACAGATTTCAGCCATTGGCATAACTTGCAAAATCAAAAATTATTTCTCTGTAGATGGTAATAATTGTATTTTTCAGTGATATGAAGCTTCTTGTCATGTTAATACTAGAGTAATAAAAATGTTTAAGAAAGAAACATCAATATATTTACATGGCTACATAATTTCCGGGATTTAAACATAGAAAATGATTGAAGTTATCTTCTTAAGCAAGGGTGTAAACAAGAGATGGAAAACTATTTATTTGAAGAGTTTAAAGGTAGAATCTATGCAACAGGGGATAGTTATTGACACTAGGTATTTGAAAAACTTATTGGTTGAGAATGGCTCAGTGTTTTGTTATGAAAGGAGCCTCACTAAATATTGACACAAATAATAATTGCGAAAAAGGAAGAAGAAACTGAATTGTCCCTATAATTCTCACTATGTTCAAAAATTATTTTGAGTGCATTATTGTTTTACCGAAAAAAAAGGATAAAAATTTATAAATATTTCTATATAATTTTAAGTAATAAAAGTTATATATATGTTTCACAAATAATTTCTAGTGTTTTAAAAAAATAAAATATCTCCAGTCCTGTATAATCATGAGAACTAGTGCATTGCCTTTCATTTTAATAACTAACTAGCTACCATAAAAGATGCTCTATCCCTAAATCAAATGAACTAGATAATAGTTTCACTTTAGGCATTGGTTATTGTTTAAGACTCAACATCTACTCTAGAGACAATAAAAAAACTTTCAGACAAAACACAATTCAAGGTTTATAACTAAGTCAAAATACATCTCTTTAATATTAGTAGTAAGATAAGAAGATTCAATAATGCACTCTGGAACATCATTTAAAACTTCCTTGTAAGTATTTAATTTTAATGTTATAATTTCTTGGCTTAAGAAATTAATTATTGGAAAAATAATTTCATTTGCGTGTTATAGAAGTTATCCTAGACATCATAATACCGAGGTTATTTTAACGAAGTTATTTAAAAGAAACATTCTTCATTTAGGAATTATTCATGAAGTTAATTTAAAAGGAAGTACGTTAAACTAAATACTTTTTCGTACGTTAAACTAATCACTATCCAATTTTGTTTCAAAGTTAATCAGATAATTATCAAGATTCATAACACTACTCATTCTGTCTATTAAAACATAGATAATTGAATGCTTCCGCTGAAATATAAAGAATAGATTATTAGATTTGCATCAACTGAAAAAAGATTTCATATCTTGCTTTGTTGCAAAATTTTGAGTGGGATTTCATGTTTATCTGTATATTCCTACATAAGTAAGTTAAGGATCATTGAATAAATCGATGCTAAGAATAAATTATTTCGATACTCATGAATAAATTATTCATAGTAATATTTCTCCTAGTACCATTTATGGGCACAATGAAGCTCTTTACAGCACCACTACTTTATTTGAACACCTGTAAGGTCCTAAAGGTAGTTTGATAGCATAAATTACCAAAACATGCGAGTAAAATATTCAGTAATCAAATACAGAAAAATTCTAAATTCAATATTTAGATGGTTAGTTTTTCATCTATATTCCGAGCGTACAACTTCCAAGAAAGGGTTCTAACGCCAAATTGAAATGGTGTTGAGTGAAAACTGTGATGGAAATTTAAGGAATTCAAATAAATATTATTCACAAAATGTTCTTTGATGTTACAAAATAATTTTTTAAAATAATATCAAGGATTTTCTTAATTAGTTTTGAGATTATAAGAAACTTACACAATTTATAACATACTCGATGAAGAAATGAAAATGAGACCTATTTGGATGTACCTCATTTCCGTAATACTTTAATTTCTCTTGGGAGAGGCAAAGAAAACTAATGATTTGGAAAATAAGTTACAAATAATCAAAAATATTTTTTAAAAATTAAATATAAAAGTTTCTTCCAGTTTCTTTGTCGAACAATCTGATATCGGTTTATCAGTTATAGATGCATTGGAAGCTAAGTGCTATTATTGTAAGATGTCAAATCTCAGTGATTTACAAAAATATACGATTATTGCTTCTTTAATATCTAAAACGGACGAAATAACAGTCGAACCAAGAGGAACTGTGTTTACAACCATGACAAGGCATCAATGAGAACAATGCGTTATTTTTAAACGAAGAAACTGAGAATGGA
The DNA here is from genome assembly GCA_019974015.1 of Nephila pilipes. Taxonomy (NCBI): domain Eukaryota; kingdom Metazoa; phylum Arthropoda; class Arachnida; order Araneae; family Nephilidae; genus Nephila; species Nephila pilipes. Next base: position 78,290 of record BMAW01026680.1, read on the forward strand.
AAGGATATTTGTGAGACAGGGTTCAGGTACGATTAACATGAATTGTTCATCTAAAACGTTCATTTACAACTGAGTAAATAACACTCCCAATGGATTTAAACATAGGTCTAGATAAACCATGTCAAATGAACAGTTTTTCAGGACCTTCCTTTTTTAGTTTTTTTCGGTTCTGGTGTAAAGTGTAAAATTTTCAATACTGATAATAATGCTAAAATGCGTGTACATTGGTATCGAGAATATTAAGAAAGCCTTGCTAAGTGGAAAAATGATTGTAATTTGGTCTGACAATTTGTCTTTCATTTTGTTTTCCATCCAGGATGAGTTTATATTTAGCAACATCTCTAGAAGCATTCCATCTTGTTTGCTTGCTTCTAATGGTAAAGCATGGAGGCAGAATATTTGATAGAGGTGGGCACTTTAAGGTCAATTGAAGTGCCAACCCCTATCATACATATATTCTGCGTAACAACCCAAACCTATTTGAATATACTCCAGGATTCCGTTGATCCTACACAAACTATTTTCAATAATGGTTGCCCCTTGCTTCAAGCGGATAATTCCCCCATCCATAAAGAAAAGGGCATTAGGAATTGGCTTAAAGAACATGAAAATGAAAAGAACAATATATAACTTGATGCATATCTTGAGTGATTAATGATAGGATGATTCCCTTCACTATCATTACTAGAAGAACTGAGAAATATTTTACAAAAGAAATGTCACAAAATACCATTTTGTACGAGTGTGTGAAAGTTCTATTTTCGTCTCTATTTCACATCGAATAATTACTGTCTATAATGTTAGTGGAAAACTAAGACGGTTACTTATAAAATAGTTAAAAGTTCTAAATTTTTCTAATATTTTTGTCTACTTCCTTTATAATTTATATATTTAAATATTTTGATGCAGAGCATTAAGGGAAATGAGTATGGAAAAAAAATATGATGCAGTGCATTTTCAAGCCTGTCATTCCACACATTTTAACTGTATTCAGAAACGAATATAAGATAGTTTTACATGAAATACGATATTTTTTTACTTAATTTACAGTTTTTTGTTAATATCTGTAAATTTTATGATAGTTAAATATCCATGTTAATGTAAAAAAATATGATGGTACTAAAGAATTCGTGCCTAATCAAAAATTGATACTTTACATCATACATAATACTAACAGTATGCATTAATTTACAAGACATAATGATAATTTATTATAAAGATAAAATTTTGGATGAAATTTAAATTCCTTTAAAAAGTAATTTTTTTAAAAAAAAAAACTCATTAACGATATTGAATAATAACAAGTTTATAAAAAGGATATAATTTAATATTAAATGTCCAATACAAAAATAATGCCAAAATTATATATTGAATTTTTAAAAGGACGGTTTGACTTTTAATGAGTTTTAAAATAAATAAAAGATTTTAATTCATAAAATATTTTGAAGACCTCCTAAAGTTTTTATTATTTCTAAATAATAAAAACTTTAGGAATTCTTCAAAAGTGTGCAAATTAATTTTTGAAAATAATTTCATCTTTTAGAAAACTTTTATTAGTATATGAATTAAAAACCTTAGAAAAAGTAAAATTTCATTAAAATAAAAGGTTATCAGTCTACTCATATTAGTTCTCTATTGTTCCGCTGAAACTATTCAATCCCAAATAATATAAATTCATGGAAAAAAGAACATTTTTCTAAAGGTGGTGATAAATATTCTACGTTTTCCAATTATTATAATCTAAAAACTAATACTTTAAAAGTAAGAAGTTAATATTTCATCATAAGGATATATATTATGGAAAGATAGTAAACGGTATGCACTAATTTTAATTAGTAATTTTTATAGAAATATATTTATGATTTCATGTAAAAGTAACGAAACATAACTGAGAAAAATTTTAAACATCTACTAAATGAATGTATATAAATTCAGTATTCATTTTTAGATATTAGAAAATTCTTTAAGAATTACTTAAATCTGATAACTGAAAAAGAGAAATTTTTTTTTTCTTTTAGTCATTTTTTAGAATTAGAAATGTTGTTTACTTTTTAAGTGTTCTATAATACCGAAACGCAAAATAATGCATTTTTAAATGTGATATTAAATTAAATACTAATCAATTAAAAATTTTAGTGCAAACGCAAAAGTAAACTTTACATTTTATTGTAAAATATGAATGAAATAAAATAAATGATAGTTTTTGAGCGTATTAATTTGTATTAGTTAAAATATATTTCCAACATATTGAATATTAAATTAAAAAACGGTATTAATAAAGTATTTATTTGACTTTCTGAAGATGATTAGGGCAGTCTTATAGATCAACAAAGTTCTTCAAATATCTTACTGGTACAATTTTCTACTTTTTATTAAATTTTGATTCGCATGAAATCCTTCTTTTTATTCCAACAATATTCACTCTTTCATTACATTTATATTTGAGTAATAAAAAAATGGTGCTTGTAATAATCGAGTTAAAATTATATACGTCAGCAGAAATAATTAAGTCATACTGATGTGCTAAGCAATTGAGGGATACTTTGAGCTTGTTCACTAATATTTCAACAAAAAATTTGCATATCTTACTTCGAAATGTCAACTAGCATTTACAATATCATAAAGTTTTTAATATTTTGTAATTTTTTCTGATATTGAAGCGAAACACATCAGATTTATTCAATTTTACTTTAGAAACATATTCAATGAACAAACTTCTTACCTCATGGTCAGATGCCTTTCACCTTGCAGGAATATAAAAGAAATGAAGAAGTTACATTTCCACAAAATGACCCTAAGTGATTTGATGAAACCTCGGAAGAAATGTCTGTCTTCTCAAACAACATGATTTACTTTTTCTTCTATTTCCCCAAGGTGAGATACTAGAAGAAAAGAATTAATTTGGTGTCTGAAAGTTCCATCCTCATATTGTTTCTGTTGTCACCTTGAACCTTCAAACAAAAGAAAATTATATGAAAAAAGGTTTGTATATAGAGCATAAAAAGAGTAAGAACTACCTCGTATTCATTTATATAACGAAAAGAGGGAATATATTTTAGAGGAATTTCAAATTTTATTTTACTGGCTACAAATTTCCGCCAGCGAGAGAGTAAAATTTAACGAAAATCATTCTTCGAAAGCTCCATTGTATTCTTAGTATATCACACTTCATTATATCATTGAAATTATATACTTTGATACAGCTTAGCAGTCATCTCACAATATTTCATGTCAAATTTATGATATTTAATTTAACTACGTAGATATAATTCCAAAATTTTAAAACCTAAACAAGAAAATTAATGTCAAATTGCGTAACATTAGGTTAACTTGGTTACTACAATTCTTTTCTTATTGGCGGTATTCTTTTCGTATAGAAAATTGTATTTCAGATCTTTTTGTTGACTTCTAACTGCAGTAGTAAATAGTGACAAAAAATCAAAATTCCGAGATTCACGATGATGTAATGGATATTATTAAATAAACGACAAATTGAAAAATTAATTTCTGAGTTAATTTTTTTGTTGGTAAGGAAATAAAAATCCATTTCATTGTTTTTGGATTCATATTTCGCTTTTCAGCAAATTTGTAACTAAGAAAATTTTAAAGTTTTCCGATATTTAATATAAAATTACTTTATTTAAATACTAAGAAAATATAAATTTTCTTTTATTTTCTTATTCTTATTTGCATATAAAGAAAATATGTAAAAGAATAACAGATAAATTAAGATATCAATATGATATTTCCACATACCATTAGAATTATGTTTCACAATTGTAGCTGAGTTAATTCATAGTTAACAAAACAGAGACTGATTGAAAATTAGAAGGTTTGAGAGAACGCGACTAAGTGTGTGATGAAATTATTTTCCGATATAGTCTGTCAAAAAGTTTAAGTAGAATAAAAAAAAATAATAACTTTTTCAGTATGATATACCAGTAAATAAACTACAGAAGTGTTTTTCAAATATTTTAGTATTTATTTATTGTAAAAATTAAATAATAATTGCTAAAATTTCTATCTAACTACTTACATTAGAAGTGAATCGGTATTTGAAATATTTTACTTTCAGGTCAATTTTCTAAGTTTAATTAGAAGTATAGAACCCAATTAAATTAAATTATTTTTTCAATCATATTCTTTTCAGAAATTCAAGCAAAACTCAGATAATAAATTGCTCAAAAATAACACAAAAAAACTAATATTAATCATTTAGAATTATTGTAGACAAATTATACACCAGCTCTAGAATTTCTGACTTTTCCCATCTCAATTAACTATTTAGAATTGATTTTTGAACTTTAGAGGTTTTTTGATATAATTTTTCAATTGTTATTTTTGGATCAAGCCGGATTTCCAAATTTCTTGTAGTGAAGTACTTAGGAGCTGTTGCAGCAATTATCATTAATAATCTCTCGTGTTTTCTCACAACTTACAGTATTTTTATTAGTATTACCTGTGATCTGATTCTCTGTCAATCGCAAGAACAGAAATTTCTCCATCTTTTCTTGGACAATATGGTGACTTTGATGCAATTTTAATAACCTTAAATGAAATCATAGGCTTTATTGAATCACTCTACTTTAGATTAGATTTTAACATAAGAATATTATGAATGTACTATGAGTTGCCATACCTGGTACTTTTACGTCTTATTCATGTTTGCCTACCATCTCACATTTTAATTTCATGTAAATCACACTTTTTTCTCCTTTTTATTATCTCAATAACTATAAAACTCCTTTCTTATGAACTCAAGATTCGAACAAAAAGAGTTATCTAAATAACTGTATGTACTATAAAAACCACAAAATTAAAATTCTATTCTGAAGATATACTTTTCAATAAGGTAAGCTTAGGAATTGAGCATCGTGTAAGACTCGGGAACCTGAGATAAGTGGTTGTTCTGTCATATCAAAAACAGGCCTGTATCGCAAATTCTCCTATCTCGTAACTCATATTAAAAAACACAATTAAGTGTGAACCTACTTTGATGAAATCCTGAATGTTGGGGCACCTGTATCTCAAGGTACCGCAGTGTTTATTTCCAAAGTATTGTTCCATTTTTCTCGCATCAATTATATGCAACTGTTCTGTATAGAAACAAGCGTCGAATTCATTTACCATTGAGCGAAATAAGTTGGTAAAGATAGCAAGCAATGTGAGCTTCGATGGTTGAATAGACTTGTACAATCAATTTCTGATTCTATCAAATTCCAGTTGTTCAAAATGAGAGAGAAGAGGGGATTGTGCATTTAATTGAAACTAAGTTTCAAAGTAACTTAGCGATAGATTATGGAAGTTACGAGATTTAAATGTTAGAAGTTATACTACACTCGACTATGGCTCAGGATTAGGAATCAGACACCGAATTCTCCCTTGTAACTCTGGACAGATGTTAATTTAAACTGTGCTAATAAACAGTTCTAATTGATGCAACTAGTAAAATTGATCGTGTGATTTCAAAAGTAGATTATATCTCCTATCCACCTGATACATGAATGATATTGAATAGAAGCGATTTATAAAATAAAGTGGTTTTTTTCAATGGTTTGCAAGAGCAGCATTTTTCATTAATATACTCGCAAGTTCTTGATTAGATCAAAATCCCAGATCTCTATCATCGGAATTCTCTACAGAAGAAAACTCGAACTTCCTTAAATGTCATGTTGAGAAATCATTATGAGTGGTAAGAAATAATATTAATTTTAACAAAAATAAACATACTTATTAAGAATAAATAAATATCCTCATAAAGTATTCATTATTAAAAATATATTATTAAAAGAAATATAAAAATGTCATTGAAATATATTCTTGCACAAACACTCTGCCCTCCTATCGTTGGACAATGGCTCAAAATTACACAGCAATCTCCGTTTTCTGTAGCTCTTTAGAAACTATAATTAAAATCAAATAACCAATCTTTTTAAGAAAATTTTGTAATCCTTAAAATAACTATGCCCATCTAAAAAAAATTCATATTTTCTAACGTAATGAAAAACTGAAAGCACTGAACATATTTAATTTTACTGAAATAACTTTTATCTTTCTATGAAAATAGGAGGAAAATTATGCACCGCAATATAGATTAGCTAAGCATATTGAATATTTTTATGAAATATTTGAGATTTACAAGAGACATAATTTTGAAGGTATAAATTGTTATTGTGCTTAATGCTCCTGATTTCAAATATTACTATTATTATTATTATTATTACAATTTTACATTACATGCTACATTTTGTTAAAAGATAAATTGAAAATGGAAATCTTTAGAGATAAATTGCAATTGGAACTTTTTATAATAATCCTTGCCTAGTTATGCTACAATCTCAATATAATAATAATTTCTAGTTTTAATGATTGGTATACAGCTCTTCCCTTACCTTAAGAAACTAATGTTTTGACGAAATCAGTTTGGCAAACCTGGGATGCCTTGTTATGAAAAATTGTATTTATCGCAATACCGAGAGTCACATTCCGCTAAAATGATCTAAATGTGGTAAACTAAGGTATTGAAGGAAATTCGGCCTGTATAGTCAATGCAGTTACTTACAATTTTGGTGTAAGTTTCAAAGTTGACAAATGAATAACTACAACTTTGAAAAGGAAGTTAAGAAGAATGGTCTTACTTGAGAATGAAGTTACAATAGTTAGTATGCCTTACCAGAAAATTCGATTTAGTTGTTTAATAATATGTGAGGAAGTTTCTCAAATGCTTGATTCGTGAATGAATCTCAGAGTTTTAGTAAATATATAATTGCAGGTAATGAAGCTACTAATGACTATAATATCCCTATTAGTAGCTGTAATACCTGAATGTGAACTTATTTGTTTCATATATGTTTATTATATTAAATATTATGATTAATCTACTTTTAATCGTTATATATATATATTTTTTCTCAACGCCCGGTTAATACCGCCAAACAAACAAAGGATTAGGGGAACTGAAGTTAAGAGAATATGAACTAGGCATTTTTTTTTTACTTATTTACATTCTTCTCGTTTCAAATAGAAATAAATTTTATGAAAAAAGTTAAGTAACTGGGCATTTTTTTTATTGTTCCATATGCGTAAAAGAAAGAAAAATTGGTATTATTGGATTTATTGAGAAATATAACAAAATTGGCCTTATCTAAAATTTCCGTATTACCTTATAAATGAAGTGTTTTTACAAAATATTATATTTAAAACTGATGATAAAATGATTTTTAAAAAAAAAATTAAAAAAGAAAGATTTTATTGACAGCCGCTTTTTATTTTTTAACTTCATTACAACCATAACAATTTAAGTTTGAAATTAAAGTGGCCATATATTACCTTCAAGTATCTTACTTTAAAATTCATTAAAATTATTCAATGCTGCTATTACATGCAACTGCGCTTTAATACTTTTAAACTCACATTCGAAGAGTTTCAGGATAATACGAGTATACGTTTCAAGAGATTACCACCTTTTTTTTTCTCAAAATAAAATCTTTTTGCTTGCGTGCAAGATTTTTCACCTATTATTCATAATAGTGTGAGATTTCATACACATGTTCAAAATACGTTTCTTTATGACTTGTACATCACACACACTATTTTTTTTTGATAAATTATTAATACGAATTTTTTTTTAATAAGTTGTAATTGGATTGTTTCTCAAAAGTGCATTTCTTAAAAATCGTATTAAAAAATTCTGTAATTTTTCTTTAAAGTATGTAGAACTTTTCAACTGAAAAGTTTTATAACATAAAACATTATTTTTACAAATTATAATCAGATTCCTGCGCGTAATAAAATAATGGTTACAGTAATTTTAAAGTATCCAGTTTATATTTCTTTATAACCTTTTTAAAAGTTCTTTGAAATTATATGAAAATATGAGAAATATTGCAAATACACATGAATAAAATTTTATGAAAGTTTCAAATTCCTGCTATGTTTCATTCGTAAATTATGTTTTCGTTAAAAATGGCGCGTTTTTATGTACACATATAATTGTTAAGAACTATTTAATCTAAAATTGCTCACTGAACTTAAAAAGTAGGAAGTATTTAAAAATGTAATAAATTTTTAAAAAAATACTTAAATCATACATGTACCTTTCGGTCAAAATAAAATCCATACCCTTACACAATTAAATTTTCAAACAGATTATAAGATATTAATGTTTCAGGGAAATGATATTTTATATAGTTGCAATGGAGTTATTCGTAATTAAATATAACTTGTACAAAATCCATATTTTAAAATACTCTTTTCTATAACAATACATTATGAATTAATAATACTAGAATTAAATGATTATATATATACCGTTTCATCACGGAATTAAAACTATTACATTATTTGATATAATACAATTGATAATTTTTGAACATTTTATTCTTAATTGGAACGATTATAAAATTGAAACATTAATTTTGATAATTTGAAATCATAAATTTGTAATTAATAGAGACAGATTTCAAAGCATTTTTTAATATTACTCAATTTTTTTAAAAACAATTCTTTTACAGATTTTTTTACGTTCTTATAGTCAAACACAATTTTCTCTCACTTACACACATTTGTATAAAATTAGTTATTGATGGAAGAAATATTGTTAAGATAAATAAAGCTAAATAAAAATAAAAATAACTTAGAACACATTAGCTTTTCTTGTCTAAATAATAAATTAATTCACTCTAATAAGAATAGTGATCCATTACTGGAAAAAAAAATATGGAATATTATGATCATCATTTATTTCATTGAAAAAAAACAACACGTTGGGTAATTTGAATATGCAGATAAGAAAACGCACCGTGTTCCAAAAGACTTTTACATATGTTTTTTTATGTAATTCAAGATACATTAAGTTTCCCTCAATATTAGAAGTACTCGTAAAATACCATGAATAAAATAAAATGAACTTTTTTTTTTTTTTTTTTTTTACTTTTTTATCACTTAAGAAAAGCAATGACTTTAAACACATTTTCATGAAAGGAATTATTTCCTTGATCAATTTTAGAAACTACTATTTCGTTTGTTAAAAGTAGTTTCATTTCCTAAGAATATTTTTTCATAAGCAGTAGTGCATAATTTTCTGAAATCCATTGTACTATTCTACGTCTGCCATTTTTCCCTATGGAAAATCATAAATTAAATTCCTTTTTCATCAGCTAATGTTCTAAAATATAGTTGCTAAAATGATTTAAAACAAATAAATAAACATATCGATTTGTTTTCATAGATATTTTATTTTAATCAAAATTTTATGCTATCTTGACTGTATATTATATCTTCATATATTAGCTTTTGATTGTTCTTTTATTCAATGTTTTAATTACTTTCTCTGTTTCATGTTATATAAGTATCTCATTACATAAGAATTACTTAGTGGAGAAATAATAAGTTAACATTCTTCTTGGCTGTCAAGTTACATACGAGTATAATTTTTTTCTTATTTTCCAAATATAATGGCAAAAGCATTAACGAGTAGTGGAACAATACAAGTAACGAAGAATTTTGAAGAATTGTAATGAAGAGTTTTTGGCCAACGCATATACGAAATATCCTCTTCAAGAAGGTCATTGATGTTAATAATTATCTTCTGATAAGATGAAAATGTCATACTATGCTTCTGAGTATGAACAAACAATACGATCAAGAACAGTGGGGTTTTTTATGATTCAGAGATAACAGTGTTTTTTGGAACGATATGTATGTCAGTATGGATATCCAGATATATGCATGTCCACATACATACACTGGACTCATGAAATTTATTTCTTCAATGGAAATGACTGTGAGATAATTGTGTCATCCTTGCTTCCATCACACTAATAATCGTCTTAAATTTCTACGCACACGAAATACAGACTTATCAGTAATAATAGTTCATATCTCTATCCTTGTTGACTTTCAATTTAGTTGGCATCTGTTTGTGTCTCATTAAGACTTTCATGTTAAAAACGTTGTGAGATGGAAATATATATTGTTGAGCGTCATGCATACCAATTGTCTTTTAAAGTCTTCTCCTGCAATTGGCTGGATGTTATGCTTCCAGTGGCTACTACAAAAGAAAATTTGAGATGGATTAGTTAAGTAGTTCTGGACCTCTTTGTAATCAGTTATATATAGTAAAAATCTACGGCTCTTATAGCTCTAGGTCTTAGTCGGTAGTATTTTGTGGAAGCTGTTTATTAGAAATAAGTTTCACAATATTTGAATTACATAATGACTCTCATTCAATAATTTTTTATACAAGATTTGTTCTATTATTCAATTAACCTCCTGATACACCATCTTAATTCTTTAAATATACGATGTTGAGTACTCATATCAAATAAATGGATATCTCGAAAAATTAGGTACATACTTTCAACTTGCAGAAACTGTAGACTTTTAAAGCCTGTATTTGGCATTGCGGCCAATGACGTTGAGTGTCAGGAACTCCATTAATTTGCATATCATACAATGTATTATTACATTACACTTATACTCTACATAATTTGAATGAAAGTGCTCTGATATACGACATTTTGCTTTTGCTCCCTTTCTGTGATTTTTTTTTCTTATTTTCTGGGAACCAGTTCACAAAATAATTAGAATCTCTATCGCGTCTCTCTATCTCTACTCATATTGGCCTCCTTTTGTAAGCTTTTTGATAACAGTAATTGTGATCTGCTAATATATTCATGTTCCAAGGTCCTTCATATTAGTTTTAAAGATATTTGATATCTTAGTGAAATGTCTCATTTAGTTTAATTCAGTTAGCATTCGGATTAAAATATTAATAACAAAAGTATAGAAAAATAAATTTAAAAGTTAAAGTTACGAATGAGTTTCTTTGTTTCGTAAAATATAGTTTACATAATTTCTCCATAAATTACTGATTTAATTCTGTCGAAGTTCCTAAAAATGTAATGTGTCTCAAAACTACATACAGTATAGGAAAGAATAGGAAAGTTAAGAAAATCGATAGAAAATATATTCTTTAAAGCCTGGTTTTGAGATCACTTT
>BMAW01026680.1:93756-120562 GCA_019974015.1 Nephila pilipes
GAGGAACCTGCAATAAACCCTCCAACATCATCGAAAAAGACCGGTCTGGAGGTCGGGGCGTTCTTATGTGGGACGACATATTGCTAGGTTGCCATACAGACTTTTCCATCTTCGAAAGAAGTTCAGTCATCGGAGCCCACTATTGTAACGGGATTTTCCTTCCGTATGCGTATAATTTTAGAGGCGCTATGGGTCCATAGTACTTTTTCATGAATGACACGCCATTTACATATATTTGTTACTGGCTCGAAGTCCGTTAAACAGTATTCTCATGAACACATGGATGGCAAGCAGGCAACGACTCAGATTCCTAATGAGAATGTATGGAACTTTCTAGAGAGATACTTTAAAACACGTAACTTACCGCCAGTAACAATTTCGAGCTCCCATTAGCGGTACAAGACGAATGGTCTGGAATTCCTCAACAGCTCATTAACAACCTCACATTCAGCATGGCCAAATGATATGAAACCAGCATAATAGTCAGGGGAGATTATATTATCCTTTACAAGAGGCTGCAACTGAACGGTGGTCAGTCTGTATGGCAACCTAGCAATATGTCGTCCCACATAAGAACGCCCCGACCTCCAGACCGGTCTTTTTCGATGATGTTGGAGGGTTTATTGCAGGTTCCTCTCTGTGTCCAGATGTGTATGAATCCAGAACCGCTACTCAGACTGCATCTGCTCTCATCCATACAGAGTATTTGACCCCATTGATTATCTGTCCGAATTCTGGTGATCCCGGAACCACCTTCTCGGATGAGGAGGCGTTAAAAGTCAACACCGTATAGGACATCGTGCAAACAGATCACCACTGTGCAATGTGATATTGGCCACAGTAAAATGTGATATCGGTCATCCAATCTTTTGCTCCATACATTTAACAATTTCTCCCACTGACTTACATTTGTTCTTTTTACCTTTTGGTGCAATACACTGGTTGTCCGCTATCTGCTCGTGGAGGATCACTGTTTAACCGTCGGACTGCTGTCCCTGTAGTTTGAAATCCTTTCCAAAGTTGATCAATGTAATCCGAGCTCCCAGCTACTTTAATCACGCTACAACCTTCCTCTATCTTTCCAATGTTTGACCATTGGTTAAAATTTTCCAGATGTCGTCTAATAGATTGATTGTTCGACATTTCACTCTAAAGCAGCAACTGGGTATCGCTTAAAGTTATAAACGCAGCGCAATCGCTTTCCCAGAGATGATGAACTTATATTACCAATGTGCTTTGTCCCTCTCCGACACTCACGTATTACGTCTAGCTGCATAACTGCGCATGTACTACCGTACACTACCCTAATTAATATCCCAGCTCGTTTTCAGTCCGCACTCTCTCTTAGTTCCGCTGATATGCTACTTTTTTTACTTCGTCCCTAATTTTTACACACCAAAGGATATATATATTCGCAAATAAACAAAAAAGATAAATCAAAGTTAAAAGTATAAAATCCCAACTCAACGTGAAGAATAAAGACCTGAATTAAACCAAAGACAGAAAGATAAAAATTGTTAACTGAAAAGTTAAGGATAATATAAGAAGAAAATTTCGGTAATAAAGAAAAATTATAAACTCAAAAAAGTAAATTTAAAAAAATAAACAGAAATCAGAGACATCAAAAGGTTACATAAATTAAAAAAAAATTTAACAACCAAAAATTTTTAAAGACAAAATAGAAAATAGGAAAATAATATATTTAAAATTGTAACCAGCTTTAAAATGTTCATATGACCATGAAACATCTTTGGGCTGCATAAGAATAAGAATATATATATATATATATTCTTATGTAGTTTTTCTCTGTCTAATAATCTGTCTTATTTTGTTTTCGGTTTCAATGTGTGTCTATCAATCATTCTCTTTTACAACCAAATGCATTTGAAATAAATCAAAATTACTTTTATTTTAATATAGAAGAGTTTTTGTTTCTTAGAAAAAGAAATATATTACCAATCTTAAGGAAAAGTTATTGTTTTAGGTATGTATCCTATTAAACATAAATATATCAGTTTCTAATGCAAGAAATCTGTTCAAAGAAGCTGTAACGTTAAATTAAATATTATTTTGCGAATTTAAAATAATCAAAGAAATGCATATTAAATTAAATATTTTATTAGTTTATTTAAAGAATTCAACGCCTTAATTTTGGATTTGAAAAGAAAAAAATTCTTTTCACAGTTTAAAAACAAATCTTTTACTGAAACTTAAATCGATGATAAAATCAAGCAAATATTCACTTTATGTTATATAGAGCGCTTATTTTATAAAAAAAGTTAACATAAAATGAGACCCTTGCTATTTAATTAATGTGCCTGACAGTTATTTATGAGAAATTCATTATATTCACTATAATATCGAAGAGTACAAACGAGGGAAAATAACAATTAGTACATGGTACAAGCAGAAATCTTCTTCATTTGTTCCATCCCGATTAAGTCCTTTTCTATTAAAGTCTCTAATTCTTATTCAGTCATTCTTATTGAAACTTGATTATGTAGGCCTACCTTTCATATAATAGTTACATTTTCAAAGAGTATCGCTTGATTTAATCTGCCCTGATACTTAAACAGAAAAGAGTAGCTTGTTTGTTACGGATACGGATTCAGAACACAGGATTAATGATTAAGTATTTTATACGCAGGTGAAACAGTTAGACTCTATCAAAGGGATTCCAATTAAGTTTACAAAACAGAATTAAGGTTATTATCTCTCTTGTTTTACATTGTTAACGTTATAAAGCAGAGTTCAGAGCCCTGAATCATGGAATTAAACTAAATAATGGAACAAAATTTAAAGTTTTAGATTCACTGAAATGTTCTCAAATTTACTATGCCTCATTTTCTCAGGTAATTGAAGAGACTTTTATAAATATTCTGCGAGAAATCAAAATCATTTTTGAAATGATTGAATAAATTGTACATATGACTTCTTTGTATGTAAACTTTAATTGGAAACCTTTCAAAAAATCTAACTTTTTATAAAAATATTTCATGTATCATACTAGGATTATTTTTGAATGACACAACTTACTTACTTTGGGAAATGTAATAAACAAGTATCATGTATTTCGTGGGTCGTATTTTTATGAAAAACACTATATGAATCCAGTGTTATCTTACGGATTATATAATTCTACGCGTACATTGTCGTACTGCTGATGAATTAATCATAATCTCAATATATGATAATGCCCGACCTCATATATCAGCTTGTTGATGATAATCAATGTTTGAAGTGAATGGAATGGTTAGCTCTATCTCTCGGTGAAACATCTTTGGGACTACCGCAAAGATGTGTATAAACCTTTAATCTTCATCTGAGTTCACCAAATAAGCTGGAAGACGGGTTACTCCAAATGGGAAAGTTGCTTCTTATTCTAGTGTTCGATAACTTATCTGATAGTATATAGAGTCGATGCTGCCAATAAATTACAAATACGGACGAAAACTTTTATTTTTAAGACAAATTTGTTTAGTATTTTCCACCTCAAGAATATGATGCTTATCATGAAATTCTTTGTAAAAAAAATGCAACTCATTATTTGTAAATCCTGCTTTATGTTAAAATATTGTAAATTTCAAAAAATATCTGTTTATTGAAATTCTACAAAATTTCGTGTTCGTTTGTCTTCGTCTTCAAATGAGACACAAAAGACTGATTATGCCTTTAACGTTTGGAGACTAACGATAAAAGTGAATGAAATAGGAAACACCGCATGTTTTTATAAATGAAAGTTTGTTATTTGAGTATTCAAACAAGTGAGCCTTTAATTTCTGTGTCATCATTTGTTATGTTTTTCAATATACTATTTAAACAAAAAAAATTCTTTCTTTCATTCATTTACAAGAAATTTTTCTCAAATAAAATATACAACAAATTATAATTATACTACATAAAAAAAGAAGTCTAAGCATTTTTTGATAAATATCTAATCAAAATATGATTTGAAATATTTTACAAAATGGAATCCATTATATAACAAAGCAATTTTGACAGAAATTTCAAATTTTATATTGATATTTCAAAGTATTCCACTAATTTTAGCTAATGCACTGAGGGCATCCAAAATTACTCCATCGAAGGTCACACTTTAATTAAATTCCCACCCATAAGAAATTTAATTTTAGACATATAAGTTCTTAGTTTGCAAAATAATCTTATGAAATTAAATTGGAAGAACTTATACGTGGTTTAGAAAATAATCTATGGCAAAATGAAGTTAAGATGGGAAATATTTTAATAAGTTACATTAATTTCTATAAACCGGGTTTCATTATGAAATTGATAAATGATCAAACTTTCATAACTTGACAGTGACCTAATTAGAAAATATTAAATCAATGATTCTGAGCATGCATAATTATCTCTCTAATCTGTGATCTCTAAATACAAACAAATTTTGTTATTACTAAGTGACCCCATTTCTCGTAAGTCGAAATACTTATTAGCAAGTAATTTGGATTTTATCGAACATGAAAAAGTTATTAACAGAAACACAATAAAATAAAAGAAAATTTTCTCTCATTTTTCTGTATGGTATCTAATAAGTAATTTTATTTCTATTAAGTATTTTTCTCGTTTTATTCCTGATAAAAAAAAAACTCTAAAATAAGTAGAATTATTTGCTTAAGAATTTTAAATTTTAAAGAAAATAAAATTGGTTTTCATTGAAACTCAAATAAATATATTTATTATTAATAAATGCTTGAATTAAATAACCTTAGAGTTCTTAAAGTAAAATATGCAGATGGAATTATGTAGAAACGATTCCAGTAAATATGTCTGGTTAGAGTTGCAGTATTATTTTTTAAAAAAGTCGTTTATCATTTGAAGGAATGTGCGATTTTGATAATGAAAAAGATGTCAATGTTTATGTAACATGAATTCAATCCTACTACAAATGCATAATTTGGTGCAGTTTGATATTCGCTTCCATATCCATCGGAATTTAAAAGTAAAGAATTTTTATTAAATATCTAATACAATAATTAGTGTTTATCGTAACTAATGTTTTTACAGTATATGCAGATGAATAGAGAAGTGAATGAAGACATATACCTTCAAAATAATAGCAAATATTTTTAAAGATAATCAAAAATATTATTTTATTATTATGATCAGACTGAAAAGATACATGGTAGCTGCTCTCAAGCATTTTGTTCTACATATAGGTACATTGATAAGTTTTCATACCTCAATCTTTAATAAATTGATTCACACACAGACAAAAACTGTTAAACATGAAAGATATCTTACTCAGTGCCTAAGAAATAAAGGAACATATCCAATTCTTCATATTGTGCAGAAAAATTATACTTCTAATACTTTCTCTAGTGTCATTATGTTATATAAGTAAATGGAATGAATTTCTGAATATTAATCTTACATAAAAAATAGTAAATCCTTAAATTAGAAGACTTTAAGATATTCGTATGAAAATAACGACGTCGAAGAAAAGGATTCTCATTATTAGACTTCTCTATCGAAAATTTCTCAAAATAATTAGCCAGGAATTTTCTTTTGTAAGTCATTATGCTATATATACACTCCATAAAAAAAAGACGCAATAAGAAGCAGTAACGGGATTGTGACAGAATTTCGTATGCAAAGACATATGGACAGCACATGCAAATAATTAAAATTTGGTGTCCAATGAATGAATCTACAGCTAATCGGAACTGCGTACACAACAGATGTATATAAGAAGTGATTCTTAATCTCTTGGTCAAATTTTCTTTTGTATTATGATTTAGGATACATTTCAATGACTGAAAAAATGCCAATGGATTCGAACTCATTACGAGCAACTGTCAGATTTCAAAGTGGTCGTATCATTAGATAGAAAGAGGCAGGTTGGGCAAATCGGAGAATCACTCGTCATATGGGTCAATTAGAAGATGCTAGCAAGAATAGGTGGACAATGGCAGATTTCAGCGTCATGATGATAGCTGTAGACCTAGAACCACAGCAGATTGGGAGGACAGAGTCTTGTTAGATCAGCTGTCACATCGCCTGATTCATTGTTATCAACCATCAGACGTGCGACCCGCATATGAGTGTCCACCATGACCATACACAGAAGGCTCATAGAGCAAAATTTACGCTTGTACCGACCGCTACGCCACTCACACCTACAAATTGTCGAACCAGATTACAGAGCTGCTTGGCTCGATAAGGTTGGAATGATACTGACTGGAGATGTATAGAGACGAATCCCGCTTCCAATTGTGTCCTGACGATCCTTGAAGACATGTCTGGACACCCAGGGAAGCGTGTCGATCCTGCTTTCACTATTGCATGCCACACAGGCTCTGAACCTGGAGTTATGGTCTGGGGTGATAATTTCCTTGATAATCTACCCCCTTTGATTTTAAAACTTTAAGGAATCTTCATTTCCCAATCTGTTTTCAAAAGTTTATATACACTTATTTAATAAATAGACATATTATTTTTTCTAATAATAATTTTACAATAAAGCATCTAATTACCAAAGGCTGTCCTCAGGGTTCGGTACTTGCACCCGCTCTGCGGAACTTATACTTTAATTCTATTTTGAGTATTAATTGCGAAAACTTTTTAGTTCAAGCTTTCGCGGATGACCTGGCGGTTATTTCCACAGGAAATTCGAGAAGAGACCTAAAGTATAATTCTAATATTTTAATCGATCTAATTGCTGAACATCTGGAACGGCTAAGGCTGGAAATCTCCATTGAGAAAACTGCCTCGGTTGTGTTTAGAAGCCCGTCAATCCACAACAAGGGAGTTCGTGGTGGCAGCGTCTTCACACCTGCACATTGTGAAGGGCACATTGTGAAGGAATTCTTTAATTTAAATATTAGGTCTCAAACAGACCCAATATTTAAATTAAAGAATTCCTTCATAAAAATTTGTAAATTTTATAAATATTTAGGAATTCTGATTGACTGCCGGCTCTCCTGGAGTCCCCACATTAATTATCTTAAAGAAAAAATTTATAACCTCTCATTAAATTTTAATAGGGTATCCTTCAATGATTTCAATTTCAAAAATTATAAACTGTGGTACTATGCGTTATAGAACCTATTATAATTTTATACATGGTGCGGGGGTTTGGGGTGGTGACCTAAGCTCCTCTCGCAAATTATTAAGCTAAACTCTATTCAGAGAATTTACCTTTTAAAAATTACCAAGGCCTATAGGACATCTCCCACTTCTGCTTTGCAGGTGATTGCTGGCGTTCCCCCTATTTATCTGACCATAAAATTTCATTTTCTTAAGTACCAAATTTGGAGGCGGCATAATCTAAACTTTTTTCACCTAATTAATAATATCCCATTTGATTCAAATATCTCATTGATAACTATTCGACCTGAAAAACGAATTCTTTTTCTTAAAAAATTTTCGGGACCCTCCGAGTGGGAGATTTACACCGACGGATCAAGGATCGGGTCCAAAACTGGGTTCGCCATGTGTGTCTTCCACCAGGATGTCCTAAACAGAGTCTACATGCTCAAACTTAATTTTTATAATTCAGTGTTTCAGGTCGAGCTTTCAGCAATCGGATTTGCCGTTTTGTGGGCCGTCTCTCATAACTTTAAAGTTTCTGTTTACTCCGACAGTTTATCATCTATATTGCTACTGCAGAGTATTAGAAATAAATCGGCTTTTATCAATACCATTAGAAAAAAATTAACAACTTATTCTGATTTTTACAACTTACACTGGGTTCGGGCCCACGTCGGAAATTATTGTAACGAAATTGCCGATTTCTTTGCAAAGCTCGCTATCACTTATGGTGAGAAAATGAATGTCCCTGCCCCTCAGTCTCATATAGTTATGACCTTAAAAAATAAGCTTCTTTCTGATTGGGAGGTCTGGTGGTCAACTTGTAATACTGGTATTTGGGTTCAGTCATATATTCCTAGACCAAATTTGAGTTTTTATACAAATTCTAGTTTTATTACACCCTTCTTAACCGGTCATGGTCCCTTCCTTTCTTATTTAAATCGTTTTAATTTAAAAAGTACAAATTTATGTCTCTGTGGCTCTGTTAGAGATGCTGACCACTACCTTTTTTTTTTGCCCTTTTACCAGAGATTTTCATTTAAAATATCCTGTTATTGAAGCGAAACCTATTTGGCTGAGGTCCGTGTGTGAAAATCCCTACTTACATTCTAAGCTTAAATCCTGTATACTTACGGCTCGTAAAATTACCCAACAAATTTATTAATTTTTTCAAACTGTTATTATATTTCTCAATATTTTTATCATCCCTTACCATGTAATAAAATAAAAATAATTGATAAATTGAAGCTTTAGAGATGTTGTGTGTCAAACTAATTCGATTTTGAAAATGTTTCGCTACGATATTGAACCAAAACAGATCAGATAAATTAAAAAGATTTTAATCACATATCTATTGTACAAGCAACAAAATTAGACGATTTCAGCTTCGTCCAGCAGTTCGTCGCTTGCTCTCCACCTATGCATTGTATGGTGCAAATTGTAAGTTTGATGTTTTTGATCACACCTTAAATTTTTCCACATGATTTTCGAAACACTCTACGATGAATGAAACCACGGGCAGGCTTCAGGATATTTTGAGGCTCTGGTCTTTTCCTGACTATTGTACCTCACCATACCTCCTGAAGCCCACGGTAGGATTGCCTATGTATAAAAAAAACTCACTCTTTATGCTTTCTATTACAACACCGTATAGCGGTTTACCGCTTGCTCTTTATGCTTCTTGCATTCTATAGTGAAAATTGCGCGTTTTGATGTTTTCTATCATCCTTAAATTTTTGATCATGAGTCACTAAATCACTTCAATTTCAAAAAAGTAGTTTTTGGGCAGAATTTATTCATTTGTTTGCCAGTGAATTAGAACGAACTCATAACCCAAATACTTCTAATTGTATTTAAAAATTTCCAAAATGTTGATACTCAAGGACCTTGTTTCAGTCGTCTCAAAGCTATCATTTCTTTATAAATTTGTTGCATTTAATTATTTTCTTCCATGGTACACATAAATGTTAAACATTTAAAAAATTCGCTTTAGCGGTGGTTCATTTAATCAATTTGAATTCTACCTTGATTTTCTGAGTATAATCAGAAAATAAAAGTCTTTAATGTGTTACATGCCAATTTTTAATTGTTTTAGCTAATACTGGTACATATTAAAATTTCGGGCCTAATAACTGAAATTAAAGATACAAAAGGGAGATATATTTTCAGAAATGTTTTTTTAATGAATGGCATTGTTTTTTTGAATTTATGCATTGTATTTTCAAATATATGAATAGATTAACCTAAGGCATTCCTGTTTTGAATATAAGGTTCGTATATTTAAATATTATAATAATACAAATCCTTCTGGAATTTTCAATTTCTATCTAGAAATGTAGAAGAAATGCAAATTGTTAATAAACAGGCTCACCAATTTAAAATTAAACTACAATAATGGAACGAAATTGTATAATAATAATTTATTTTTTCATGAGATTAAAAAACTATAATAATTATAAAAAATTTAAAGAATATGATCTGATAAAATTATTTCCTATTATCGTACAAAATTTTTCAATAGTGTAAAGAAATTGGAAGAAAAGTTCAGAAATAAAATACTAATAATAACCATTTCTTATATTTTCAGTATTTGATTTTTATTCTTAATTGATATAAATTAGTTAGAAATTCTAATAAACACTTACAGTAAAAAGTAACAATTAAGAACAAATTTAAATTATTATTTAAATAATTTTATATCAGGATCCTAATCATAAACACAGATATCAACAATGGTATAATTCTTCAGTGCAAAAATAGAAAAACTTTTAATCAAATACATTTTTAAATCATGATGAATGATTTTACAGAAATTTCAATTAATATGGAATTAATATTTCCTTTAAAAGGAAAAACATATATATGTCTCAATTAGATGAGCTGTTGATAAATCCTTTTCCTTACCTGGACGAACTTTTTCTTCACAAACGATTAATTATTTAGAACTGATTTTTGAGTCCTGGGAGTTCAAATTCTCGAATATTAGAAGATTAGGAAGATTTTGGAAAAACCTCATCTATCATATGCTGTCAACGCATCGTCGGGAAAACATGAGATAATAAATTGTTTTTCGGAATTTAAAGTGAACAAAAAGTAGCTTTGAACTATAATTTTATGAACAATAAATGCTTTTCGAACAGTATTTCAATGGCCCGCTTTTATCATTTCTCCAGTTTATTCAATTATTCATTTTTAATTTGGGATAATTATAAACAATAGGAATTGTGGATTATGATTTTGTAATTTTGAACCACATTTATTTGACTAATTTGTAAATTAAGCTTCTAATTTCCAAACAAGAATATTTTTCTCGGTTTTTTTTTTTTTTTTATTTTGCATCACTTCTTCCTCAGTTCAATACGACAATTCAAATTTTTTGTTGAAGGAATAAATACAGTATTTCTTAACGAGGAATTCGATCAATTAAAAAATTTCTAATTTTTTCGGAAGTTTCAAGAGTAAAATGTTTTTTAAGTAAGAAATCTGAAAGAACATCGAAAGTTCTAATTCTACAGTTAAGTTCTAATTTGATTTGAAAATTTATACATATAAATATAACTATCGGAAAATATGCATTGCTGAAAAAATTTCATTAAAAAATAAAATTTTAAATGAATTATTTTCTTTCGTAAAACCCCAAATGTCTTATTTTTTACTTGTACAAAGGTCAGAATTATAGATTTCTTTAAAAAAAAACCTCTTTTTTAGCACTTCATTGACTTTAATTGAAATCAATCAACTAAACGTTTTATATGCACTATATGTTATTTAAGAAATGTCTAAGCTTACCACCATGAAAAATTCTAATAATCAATATATCAGAAAAATTACAGATTTATTGATACCAAGAAAAACTTGAAGCATTTAATAAAATACAACCAAAACATATTTATTTCTCGCTTAAAGTGTTGAGAAAAATTGCTAATTTGTAAGACAGAATTTTTTAAAACTAAAAGTACTAATCAGAAACTTTGAAAAGAATTTTTTTTGAAAATATTTATTGCTAATGTATCTCATGATAATAATGCTTTTTTTTTTAAGAAAAAATGCGTAATATTTTTGTACCTTTAAAAAAATAATGAAATTAAGGAATATATTAGCGAAGATTTTCAAAACTTGTTTTACACCATTTTGTTTCCACAAATACTTTGGTTACCCCAAGCAAATATTTAGTATCAGCTTCTAACATTGTGAGTATTTTTAGTTGTACTCTCTGAATATAACAAGTTCTCAGTCTCAAAGCAGATGCAATTTTATAACCATTTCAAAGAAAACAAGGTACTAGCACTTTTCAAATCAAATACTAACCTCTGGAGAAATTACTGAAGGAGAAATATTTCTCTGCTTTCTAACATTTCGCATTACTTAAAGATTTCCAACACTAACTGAATAAAAAAAGATATCTCGCGTTCTTTATTTAATACATAAACCTCAAACACCAATTTGAAACTAAATATATCGCAAACCAAATAAAAATTTAAGTTCTAGACTGCTGCACATTAAACATTAACTCAAGTTTATTTTTAATGTTGAAAAAAAACTTATTATGTACATGAAAATGTTTACTAGGAAATTTTTTAGAACTAAGTTGAGTATAAAGCCTTAAAATGTTTAAAATTAAATAAATTAAATTCAACTCGTTTATAGGGAATGTATACGAAATATTTTTCAGTTTATAATTAATTTCAGAAGATCTATTTGTTAAATGAAGCTTGTTAAAATTAAAATTTCATATTTTAATATTTTTGAAGTATATGTAACGAAACAAAGGAGCTACAAATATTTTTAAAAATTATATAGCTTTTTACAAGTTTAATTCATTTTCCCAAGATCATATTTTCATTCTCCTTGTATCTAAGACTCATTAAATATGTAAATAAAAAATAACATTATAGAACATAACTGAAAAGTCATTCTCCTTCTTTCTCTCAATACTCAGGCAATTCATTACAACAAGAACAAGGAACTGATATCGTCAAAAATATTGAAGACGATCATCATTAATCTGAATGAAAAATGGGTAAATTAACTACAAAAAGTCGATAAGAAAGCCATCGTGATTTAGGGACTCATAAATATCTTTTTTTGTAATATATTTTATTAATTACTCATTAATATTAGGAGTGTTATAAAATACCATTTAAAAAATAAAATAAAGACATATACATCCTTTTCTTTTGGAAATGTTTTACATACGAAAAAAACCTATGTTAATCTAGCGATCCTTATGTAAATAGAATTATCTTGTCTGTATTTGTTTTTGAAACTGAGAGTATTTCATTTCATATTATAGCGCTTGTTCCATTTTTTTCTTCAAAAGCCCAGAGTATAGCTCTCTTGAATTCAAATCACGATTATACTTTTGTTTTAATAAATACAAATCACAATTTAGATTCGTGTGTAAATTTGTAAAGGTAAAAAATATACTTGTTTCAACAACTTTCAAATATATAGTTGCACTTATTTCAAATATATAGTTGCACTTTTCTTTCACAATCAATATTGATTATGTAACGAATAGTCATTGATTAAACAATGAATATAATTAGACTTTTGTCAATTTTTAGTTTTTCTTCAATCAAGATTTGAGACTTTTCATATATTAAACTATTGTAGTAAGAATCTTGAAGTACTGCAATGATAAGTTCTCTATTCACTATCATTTATATTTATAGTACATCAACTGATATCTTGAAATTTTTCATCTCACTATATTCACATTTTCAAGAAATTAAATAGAGCGTATAAAAAAGAATTTAAAAATCTGCATTTCATTTAAATATTCGTATAATATATAATATATGTAATTTAAATACATATCTAATTTGCATTTAATACATTAAATGCAAATTTAATTTCTTTAATAGCATTAAAAATGTAAAGTTTCAATGTGTGGTCAGGTGATATTTATCTGCTCTGCATAGGTATATGTGTTGAAGATAATTGCATCAAAATATATGATTGACTAAATAATCACAAAAAAATGTAGTATAAGTTCTAAAAAGTATTGGTTAACGTACATAAATGTGTTGATTATAATAAATCAAATTTTCTTTTTTAATACATTTTTATTCTCAAAAGTAAACAAATTACCTATAAACAGGTGTTGATATTCCTCATTATTAGACTTTATGTAAACCTTACACATACATATAAAACTATCTTTTATACCTATATTATTGTTACAGTTAAAAAGAAAATGGCACATTGTTTTATATTTAAAAGCTGTTTTAATGATGGGATTCTTAATAGAGAGATTAATTTTGTTTTCTAATTTTGTAATATTTGAAATATAACAGGTCAATTGAAAAGTCCCCGGCCTAACATAGTAAAACACATTTTTTGGCAAAATTAGTTTTTTTTATTCAACATAATTCCCTTCAAGGGTGATACACTGATTATAGCGACCCTCCAACTTTTCGATACCATTTTTGTAGTACGATTTGTATTTTGCTTCAAAATAGGCCTCAGTTTCGGCGATCACCTCTTCATTCCACGAAAATTTCTTCCCAGCGAGCATTCTTTTGAGATCTGAGAACAGGAAATAGTCGCTGGGGGCCAGATCTGGAAAATACAGTGGATGAAGAAGCAATTCGAAGCCCAATTCACGGATTTTTGCCATCGTTTTCACTGACTTGTGCATTGTCTTGGTGAAGCAGCACTTTCTTTTTCTTCAAATGCGGCCGTTTTTCGGCGATTTCGTCCTTCATACGGTCCAATAACGCTATGTAATAGTCGCTGTTGATGGTCCTTCCTTGTTCAAGGTAGTCAATGAAAATTATTCCATGCGCATCCCAAAATACGGACGCCATAACCTTGCCAATCCCACGTTTTCCCACGCTTTGGAGCGGGTTCATCGTGTGCAGTCCACTCGAATGACTGTCGAATGGACTTCGGAGTGAAATGATGGAGCCATGTTTCATCCATTGTCACATATCGACGCAAAAACTCGAGTTTATTAGCTTCATCATCTTCAAACACTGCTCCGAATCATCAACTCGTCGTTGTTTTTTGTTAAAAGTGAGCTCGTGCGGCACCCACTTTGCACAGAGCTTTCTCATACCCAAATATTCGTGAATGATATGATGTACACTTTTAGTTGCTATCTTTAGAGAGTCTGCTATTTCATTCAATTTCAATTTACGGTCATTCAAAATCATTTTGTGGATTTTTTCAAAGTTTTCGTCGGTAACAACCTCTTTTGGGCGTTCACCGTCTTCTGTGCTCATTTCACCACGTCTAAACTTAACATACCAATCCTTAATGGTTGATTTTCCTGGAGCAGTGTCCGGAAACTCGGCATCAAGCCAAGTTTTTGATTCAACTGAATTTTTTCCCTTCAAAAAGCAATATTTTATCAACACGCGAAATTCCTTTTTATCCATTTTTTTCACAATAACAAAAGTTGCTTCACTCAAAATGCTATAATTCACAAACTAATGATCCGACAGTTGTCAAATTTATACACGCATCTCTTGAGGGTTAGGGCTAACTAAAACACATATGGATTTAATTCTAGTAGCTCCATCTATGTGTCAGGCCGGGGAGTTTTGAATTGACCTGTTAATAGTAAAAATATCATTAATTTAATTTTGATTTTGTGTGTGTGCATGTGAAAAGAGTATAATAGGAATTATTTAAGTAAAATAACAACAAATTACATAAACATTGCAAATCATTTCAAATAAAAATTAATATTTACCCTTTCGCTACCGGAGGGAGAAAAAAGTAGTGCTTGTCTGAGCCGGCGGCTTCTTACTGCTGAGTGTTACTCTGTGCCCAGACGATTTTAGATACTAAGCCTAATTCGTGAAAAAAATTCCTCTAAAATCAGTTATACATTAAAATATTTTGGTATTTACATATCTTATTTAAAATGCATTAAACTTAATACATACAAAAGAAAAAAGGATTTAATCAAAAATTGAATGTTCTATACATAAAATACCATACTTTTAAGAAAATACAAATATATTTACATATGTTACATGAATTTCATGAGGTAATGATGTACCAATACATGGAATACATAAATATAAAAGATAAATCTTATTTTGCTGTATGGTATATTTATAAAAAAAAATCAATGCATAGTCCAACGTGATATGTTTTACACACATATTCTGACACTTCACGCAAGAGTTTGAGCAAAGGGCGCATCTTAGTCCTTTTTTTTTTTTTACTTTAATGTGTCATGTACAATTTTAGGCCATTTTCAACATATTGTCAGATGAATTCATTGTTTAGCAAATATCAGTATCAGATAAATTTTCTTTTTCGTCATGATTACGTTACAATAAAAAAACCGACTGAATGAAATGAACAGCTTGAGAGCGTATGCTAAATTTCAAGCCCTTAACCCCATAAAAGACCATAAATTATTACTGAACTTCTAAGAAGTAAGAAGAAAGAAAAAGGCAAATCGAAAGGTGTAATGTTTTAAAATCAGTTTATCATATTTGTTACAGCGCCGCAATATGCTTTAACACAACCCCTCCCCTCCTCCCCGATACGCAGAAGTGGAATCCAGTCTATAACCAAGGTCACGACATTCCAAATAACCTATCGATAGATTTCAGTGGTAATGTAACACCATCTAGTAATATTAAAAAACATCAAATAAACGCTTTTAAGCGTATCATCATTGATACGCTAGTCTGCAGACAGCATCCCTGAAGGTATCTATTGTGATACGCTGGGCAATAGGATATTTCACCACTTTCTATTTATCAAATAACGATAACATATAGCTTACTGATAATATACAAGAATTGATAATATATACAATCATTAAAATTAAAAATTAAAGAAATCGTAAGAAAAAATTTTAAAATGTTGAAATGATAAACTAAATATACTAATTAAGAAATATTTCATACTGAATTATTATTATGTTGACCGTAATTTTTTAAGAAATGGCTGCGTAAAAAAAAAAAAATAAGTTTAGCTGTTATACCAAAATGGGATTTCAACATGAAAAATAGGAATATTCTCTTTATATTATATATTACTGTAAATTTACTCATCTAAAAATTTCTAATTTTATAATATGTAGTTTTTTTTTTTTTAGTTTTACATTGTTTTGAACTAAACTAAAATACGAGGATAAAACCAAATTATATTTATCAATCATTACTATAATTAAGGAAAATATAGTCATTTAATAAAATCGATTTTTTATTTAGTACAGTTGATAAAATCTAAAATAAAATATTGATAAGTTATTACGAGCAGGCCTTCTTGTTATATAATTTTTTAATTCTGTTCTTCATTGAAATTAGTATATTGACTTTCAGTGCTAGATTTAAATAATCAATTTAATTTTTTTCCACAAAACATATTATTATGAATATTTTACTAGAAAATAATTGCATGCAAAAGTAACTTTATTAGCTTATCTTATTTAATTCATACCTATTGAAGAAAAAAATGAGTTTTGGTATATTTTGTATATTTTTGCTTTTTATTTTGATTGAGTGCATATTTTGGTTTTTACTTTTTATTGATTATATATTTTTGTTTCTCCATTTGCTCTCATATAGTATCTAAGGTCAAAAAGTTGAATAATTCTTACTTTACCAAATTATTTGTTTCTAGTAGACCTTTACTATAATTTTACCATCTTCTGTTACGCAAGTACAAACTTCATTTTAACGGTAATAATTTAATTTGTTCTTTTGATTTTTGATTCAGAAAACATAAAAGCTGATAGATAATGCTATTAATTGCAATCAGTTTTGAGATAGGTTCTAGTAATCTCTGTTATTAATCCAGGAGAATTAATGGACAGAATTACTGCACTGCCATATAAAATTATTTTTTTAAAATTAATCGCTAATTTTATTTCTGGCAAGCATTACTTTCTTCTAAGTGTTTATTGATTTTTATAATACTTGCAAATAGTTGCATAATTATTTCAACCACATCATCATATCCTTGTTGTAAATTATTATTTTAGAAGCACAATTATATATGTTTTTTATTTCAAGAATTTTTGGAACACCAGTTCTGAAAGTTTTGATTATATAAATATGTTTATCAATATTTTGTTTAAGCTCAAATACTTCAAGAAGCAACCTTAATTTATTATAAGTTATTCATACCCTCAGTATAATTTATTGTTCTTTGTTTAATAAATTGTAGTTATCAGAAATCAAACCTATAAACTGTAATGGGTTATAATTGTAGCAACTGATCGCATTTTGATTATGTTGTTCCAAAATTTATATTTATAAGCTTTAAATGCATAATTTTAATAATTTTTGAATAAAAAATTAGTATTTCCTTTTAAAATATCTTAGAATTTTTGTTTTAGTCATATTTTAATAGAATTTTAAGAAATATTCTACAAAGGGTAGAAAATTGAGTTGTCCCATTTTTTTGTGTATGGTCATACACGAAATACTTGAGGCCTTAAAGTATCATATTCAGATCTGCAGTTGCAAGTTGTTGAATTTAGAGACTGAGCAAAATTTATTTTAATAATTCTATTTAGAATTTTTTGCTATATTTTTTTTTTAAAAAAAATTTTATACTTTTATCTGTAGGTCTTGAAATTAAAAAATTTTAGAATTTTTTCCCTTCTTTTAATTTAACATTGTGTCAAATTCTCAAAGTTATTTGCAGAGACAAATATTTGAAAGCCCAAATTAAATTAATTTATTTTATCCTATTAATTTATCTCTATTTTTCTTTTCCTCTAATTACTTAAGTTTTAGAATTTTCTCGTGCTATTTGACATTTTGGATTCGTTTATTCTTGTAACTTTTGTATTTTACATAATCATAATTCATCACGTATATATATTTCTTAAAATTTGTTATTAAACTCTTTTTTTATTTTTATTGTAATACTAATGATATATAATTTTAAACTTTAGTTATGCATGCAGTTCTTTTGTTTTTTATAAATATATATATATATATATATATATATATATATATATATATACATATATATATATATTTTAAAGTTGTGGATTAGATTCAAACTTGAGTAAAACACACGATAGATATAACATATACATTTATCGTGTGTGTTACCAAGTTTAGTCCCTAGTCAATCTAAATTAAATATGACTATAAAATCTTAAATTTATTAATAATCTAGTCTAGAAAATTGAATTTACATATTTTTAAAATATTATGAAATGTTTTATTTACAAGAATTTCAGATATTATAAATATAATAATTGCCTAGTTAAGGAAATAATTAGTATTTACTTTGAAGTATTATTCTGGCCAATATTTTAAGCAATTGTAAGTAAGAGCTTCTTTGTCACCATCGTTAAATCTCATCTAGCCTGCCATCCATGGAAAATGGCTTTCCTCCTAATATAGAGTTCCTGGCCTTACATTTGCATTTGTAAAGCAGACGTTGTTCACTGGTGGATACTTTCTCAATTAGAAAGAGACTTGATTGATTTGTGTTCAGAGCAGTGAGACTTCAATGTTCCAGTGATAAGAGGGATTATATAAAAAAAATGGTGGATTTATTAGCCAAACGGAGCGTAGATACTGTTCATAATGTAAAACAGGGCTTGAACTGGAAGTATGAACCTCCTTAATGACAGAGTTAGATATTTTACTTTCAGAATGAAGTACTCTCAAAATCCAGCAACACTTTAAATAAAAGGAGCTCAAGGAACATCATATTACAAAAAATCCTTTTTCAAATTATTTATTTAAAAGTTGAGTTTTTTTAAAAAGTAATGGCTAAATTTCAAGTTTCTATTTCTTTTCCCATATTGTATAAGTGAAAGTTTTAAAATAATCAAGTTTGAGTTAAATATCAATATGAAAACTCAAACTACGCCTGTACTTTTTATTTGTACCGTTTACAATAATTTATGCGTTTTATTATTTTATTAAAAAATTATTACTTTTTTCAAAACAATGCTCATGGATTCGATTACTTAGATTGTGTATTCCTATGCGTTTTTACCATAAATTGTATTTAATGTTTGCTATTTTTGAAATTCTAGTTTTTATATTTGTTATTTATAGAAAAATATAACGTAATACAATTCGGATCATAATATTTTCGAACGCATTTACTAAACTCTATTTTAATTTTTAATAGGCGTTTTTATGACAATGAAGCAAAATTTACAGAATGCATTACTCTTCTTTTAAAAGGCAAAATAGGAAATATAAGCCGAATGATATTTTTCTGTTCAACTGTCATTAACTCGAGTATTTCCAAATACATTTTGAAGCCATAGAGATTTAACTTCTTTTCAAGACATTATAGCTTGGTTTGAAATGATACTCGCATTACAATAATGATAACAAAAGAAAATTCATAATTGTACGTTCTTATATTGGATTGGCATAAATAAATAGTACATAAAGTTCTTTAACTTCCTGATATTTCATATTTGAAACGTAATATAGCAATTCTCAATCTCTGAAATAAGCCCCCTAGGGAGGCGTGATAACTCCAAATAATGACGAGTGTTCATATTGAAAAGAAAATATTATTAAAACTTTTCTCAATTTACTTTAAGGACAGCTAACCCATACACATACTGACATAATTTTTTTAAAAACACGTTTAAGGTAATGTAATATACTTTTAATTACGTTTTCAGCAGTACTGTACAGTATACTTAAGAAATTAATCATCAAAACTTAACTAAAAATTAATTTGGTAATTATGAATCCTTCAGACCTATCCTGTATAGCAAAGGTTTTCACATGCGAAGGCTTAATATTAGAAATAAATCCTAGAAGTTTTGTTTTCTATATTTAACTGAGATCTACATTTTTGGCTTCAAAGTAGCCACCATAGTTGTTCTATTTCGCAAGTTAGGATATTGAGAATAGTAATAGTATAAGAAATTATCTTGTTTTCAGTGCGGAAAACTCATAATCTGCCTATGACGAAAATTCGAAGAGTAATTTTTTACTTAACTGTTTCAAGATTTCATCAATTGCTGTGAAGTCTGTAAAGAACTCTTCTTTGGCAATTAAGAGACATCGGAAGCATTTTGAAATGGATCTCTACTAATTCGTAACTTGCTATCAAATGTTGTCAACAAGAAAGTATTTTTTAAAAATATTTTGCCAGCATGAGCAAATGATTTTCCATGGTTGGTTGCAAAACCAATTTTCATATGTTGTTCTTCCGCGTTTATAGGTTTTAACACATTCATACACATTTGTAAGTAGTTCTAGGTTTTTTTTTGCTTTAAACCTCTGTTCCATAATCCTAATTTGCTACAAAAAGCATTAAATTTATCACTCATATCCATTTCAGAAAAATTATCATTTCATGTAATTGTTCATAAACACGCCGCAAAAGGTTTCCACTTGATAACCATGTTGCGTCGCAATAAAAATAATACTGAATGCCAGCAGCAATGTGAATCTATAAAACTAATAAACAAGAAATGTTTTTTTAGGAAATTTTTAAGAAACATTTAAGAAAACATGTACATTTGAATTTAGAAAATATTCATAATATGGGAAGTTTGTTCTTTTTTTCTAAGATATCCGGGATTAATATATCACGAGAGATATTATATTGTTGAATTTTAATATGTTTGGTTTCTACAATCAAAATGACCTATTAAATAATAGAGGTGCTTAAGATAATTTTCATCAGGTAGTATGACATGATGAATATTTGTCGTTTATTTAGAATAAATAAAGTCATATGAATATATGACAGTCATATTTTCTTCATGTAGCACTTAATAAGTTGACGAAACAACTCAATTGAAATGTTTCGTGTGAAGGAAAAAGTGTTGATGAATATGCCCATCTGCTAATTCAAAAAATTGATGTTGAATGTATGTATGTTTATTAAGACTAAAATATCAAAATAAATATATGTAACTGAATTTATTAAACATATAGTTAAGGGACCTACAGTCTTCACAAAATCGATTTTGAAATAGAAACTCTCAAAGCAAACTTCTACATTCTACTTTCAAAAGGATTTCAAAAAATATCCATCGATGGCTGTAAGAAAATATTTATTTTTCATAAAACATACATTTATTATTTCTTGTACGTTAAGCTACATAATCTTAAAAGTGTTTTCTAGTATTTTCTGTAAAAAAAGTCTTTTTATTTTCCTTTTAGAAGTTTGCTTTTGAAAATTTACATGGTAGATAAAAATCAATTTTCTTCTCTATTCGTTTCCGTACACAACAAGATCTGAAATTTCAGAAGTCTTGTTAACCTGTTGTATATTTTTCTTTAGAGTATGTAGCTTCACGTATGGCTTCTATTACCCTGCAGTGCTAATATCGAATATAACTTTATCTCGTAAGGGAAGTAAACATAACGGATGGAAAACAAGTTCATGACTCCTTCAAAAACTATTAACATTTTAACAATGAATCGATTACTTTAAAATGTAAATCTTTTTTTAGAAAATTCTCTATCGCATTATTACAGAAACATTATAAAACTAGCTCTGTCTGTTTTATAAATACATAACAATTTCAATTAATTCAAAACTTTTTAATAATAAAATGTATTACTTGTAAAAATGACGCAAACATAAAAGTAATCTGTAACAATGGTTATTCAAAGCACATCAATATTTTGCGTTAACGATGAAATCAATATTTATCATATCATAAACTGTATAACAATAACTCCAAAATTATGAAATTTAGGAAGAGTTCGTATGCAAGTATAAATCAAGGACTCACAAAGATTGTCAGAAAAAAAAATATGCAGAATATAAAATTATTAAAAATAGAAAATAATTCGAGGGAAGTAGCTAAAATTCTAAATCATAATCCTGTATTTACTAAATGGATAGTAAACAAATTTAACGTTGAATTATAAAGTCAGGAAAATATTTTTAGAAAAAAATTTGTCTTTCTTTCACAATATCTTGTCTTTAAACCTAAGTATTTATTTCCGAATATTTTGTAACACGGTCTAAAAGAATACCTCTAATTTTAATCAGCCGGTGGTAGCGGAGTTATCATGGAAGAGAGCTCATAGTCAATGTTGTTTCAGTTCATTGTAGGAGCGAGTCATGTTTTTACTAAAGATTGAAAGTTTGAAGAGTGGAGCAAAACCTCAACTCAGATATCCTTCTACTTACTTTGACCGAGATTCAAAATTACAAAATTCGATTCCAATTGTCCTCTTGTTACTTCTCAACCAGTTTTAATGACTGCTAAGATGTTGGTACAAAATGAAATGTCATTATTCCATAATTTAGTGAATCAACAATTTCCGCTCCTTTATTACGCACAGTGCTACGATCAAATGGTCTCTGAAAGTGGCAGCCGTTTCCCTCTGAGTTGCTTTTGAAAATACCTCTCTTTTCTGACGAAGATAGAGATATCTCGCTTGCTAATTAAAAGTT
This sequence comes from Nephila pilipes, assembly GCA_019974015.1. Classification (NCBI taxonomy): domain Eukaryota; kingdom Metazoa; phylum Arthropoda; class Arachnida; order Araneae; family Nephilidae; genus Nephila; species Nephila pilipes. Next base: position 116,146 of record BMAW01026680.1, read on the forward strand.
CTTTTTAAAGAGCTATTAGTAGAATATTAATGTAACATTTACTCAATTGCAATTGACCCTTTTAAACAATTCAGTAAACGATAAATATCAGAAATATTAGTTTGTAAAATATTAAAAAATCAAAATAACTACACGTAATTTAAAACCGTAAGAAGCATTTGACTGTTATATTTACCTGAAATTGTTTTAGTGCGTAACAGACTTTAAAACATGGAAATCATCATAGTAAATATATATCATAAAACTTATCTATCATCAGAATTACCTAGCGTTCCTTTTGAGCCATTTCAGTAACAAACTTCCACTAAATACCTAAGAAAAATAAGAACAACAACAACTAGATCGGTAACATTTTCCCTCGTAATGCAAAAAATGTTTCAGTACTTGTACTGCCATCTGTATGTAATCAAACTAAATTTTGTTTGTGGCTATCGTTTGTAAAATAAATAAAGCTGGGTAATATATGTTAGGCGGATGAGTTCTGCTCAATTGGGGGGAAAGTTTCGTTATGCGAGTAGGACTCAGATGCAACCATTTAGGTCGAATGACTTTGGGCGAGCCTAATTCGTCTGCACTCATTATTATGCGAGCATTATGAATACGATCTGGGCTCGTTTATAACCATCAAAGCTTTAAAAATGCGTTTAACATTACTAGAAGGAAAAGTTTAATTAACAAACATTACAATCTACAGATAAATAAATTTCACGATTTTTTTTTCTTTATTTCTTTGCAAATCCATTCCAATGCCTGTATTTCTTTCTCATTCTCATTAAGTTAGATCATTGGTATGACAGTAATATTTTTTTCATTTAATGAAACAATTATAGCTGCGTAGTTATAAGAAGTGAAAGCTAGGACTTCGCCAAAGATTCAAACTGTCCAGGTCAGTACTAAATATTCGGAACATTGAGCACTCTTGAAAAACTACCACATATGACGTATTGTAATGATATTGCTATTCCAAACTTAAATAATATATTTTCTGGAATTTCCTTCTGGAATTTCGTAAAGAATATATTTTCTGGGCAGCCACTGGGTACACAACACGATCATCTCTCTTTCAGATCGAAGGTAATTTGAACCCAGACCAGTAAATTTCTAACATCTTACGTCCAGTGATTGTGCCCTTTATTCGAGGCTTGTCAAACGCCATCTTCCAACAATGGTTATAATACAAGACCACAATTTACGCGTCGTGTTTTGGCCATTCTCGATACACAGAGAATTCAAATTTTTTCCTGGTCTTCATGGTCTCCAGATCTGGCACCCACTGAAATCATCTGGTCATAAGTTACTGAGAGACTGGTCTACCACCCCTCTCCAACTAATACGGTTAATGATGTGTGGTTAAAACTTGAAGCACAGCGAAATGAGTTACCCATTTGTGTTAACCAAGCTCAGTTCCAATCCATGCCTAACATGGTAAAAGCTGTTTTAGTTGCCATTGGAGGCAGGTGTTTCTACTAATTTTACCATGCTGACCTACCACGTAAACCCCCAAACTGCTTGTAAATGTAATCTTTTTGTCTTCATCTCATACTGTTTAAATGCAATAAAAATCATTTTTGTGTTTGCTTTCCTTCATGGTGTTGCAATTTTAAAGGTCAGTAGTGTAATAAAAGGAAAATATATGGAATAAAATCGAAGAAAAAACAGGAATCTGTACGATAATTCTGTATCATTTCCTTCTGGGCTAAGTTTTACTTCATGGCTGTGTTAGTATAAATATTATTTTCCCTGACTAGCTGATTGTTAAGTCCATTTCCTTAAAGAGAGCATTCTGTAAAAGAAAATGTCATTAGTAGGTACTGTTAAAGAGAGTAAATAATTTATAGTCTTTTGAGTTTCAAATAAAAAAAAATTGGATAAATGAAATGATCGTTCAACTAAATGTTTATACAGTGTTTTGAAGTTTTGAATGCTTAGTTTAAATGGTATTCATTAAGTGACATGAAACTCCTGACCACAATTTATTTCATCATCGTTTTTCTTTCTTTTTTTTTATCCAACTCTTTTCCAAGTAAGATACCGAAATATTTTGTCAGTATTAAATAATATAGATTATTAAAATTGAGAAATTAAATGGATTTAAAATTTACTCTTTTCTTACAAATATATATAACGAAATATATTGCATAAAGGAATATAATCTTACAAGGTATAACTTATTAGGATATGTCTATATTATTAACTATATACCATAAGTAAATAATTTAGAAGTAGCAGGTTTCTTCTTTTTCTAGTTGCAAAGCACCCTTAAATACCTTGAGTTTAAGATCTACAAATCCTTTGGAGAGTTCTTTGAAAATTTTCAATTAGCTTCCTTTGCTACCTTTTGCTGCTTCCGAATTCAAAAGTACAATTTGTTTATTTTAATGTTTACAGATATGCTCTTCAATATATTTTCTTCATAACTCTATTTAGTTTATACGTCAGATCTGCAATTTTCCATCAGTCATTTTATTTCAAAAAATGTTATAAACAAACATATTGATCTACTCACTCCTATCTCAACATTCAACGTTTCATTTTCTGATTTTATCCATTTTTCTTGTTAGAGAGTATTTATTTTTTCTATCAAAAAGGCGCATGTGTTATTGCTTGCTTAATTTCAGAGTGTTCGAGTCAATGTGCTCACATCAAGAGCTTAGACGATGCTATTAACAAATCCAATTGAGGTACTGTTCGTTTTGAGACTTCTTTCTTCATTAGATGATGAACATCGATCAATCCTCATTTTGATACTCGATCATGCTGGAAGCTGTATCGAAATATTTTTTTTAGAAGTATACGTATAAATCAGCATCAAAAACTTAATAACTTGATGCAACTTCATATATTCTTGTACAATAAACATTAAAAATATATTTCCCTACTTTCCAACTGATATGTATAACACAGTAGATATTATATTTGGAATTTTTTGATGTTGCCTACCTATGGCTGAGAGCCAGAAAGTATGTAGTCATGTCAGAAATACACTTTAAAATATTTTCTCAAAATATCACGTTCTGCTTTATGAAACAATATATCTTTCAGATATTTTTCTTAAATAATAATACTCCTTTCTTGGACTGGAGCTAGATACAGAGATCTCTTTTTTTTTTGTCCAGAAGTTCTGAAAATCCACTGGAGCATTGGAGTCCATATTTTCATCTGGTATTGTCATACATGTGTCAGTTAAAGGTGTTACTCAGACGTAGTATTAAATGCTGAAATACATGTATTATAGTATATATCTAAAATGAGCTTTTGTATGTGTGTGGCTTTTTCTTAAATATAATAAATACTACGCAAGCTTAAGCATGCTTTTTTGTTATTTCTGAATAAAAAAAATATATGCATGATTTTGCTTGATATGTTACTTTATTAAGATCAGTTCATATTTTGTAAGGAAAGAAAATTTGAGGTGCTATGTTTTTATTATTTCATTTTCTCTTTCTGAAGCATTTTTAAACACTTTTGTGTAAGAGAAAATCATATCTAAACAAAAATAAATAAAAATTAATAATGAAAAATGTAATAACTTGTAGATTTTTAAAGCATTGTAATAATAAAATACAACTGTTATATGCGCTTAGCTTATAACTTACAATTTTCTTGCGGGGGCATGGGACAACTCAGAAAGAAATTCTAACTCATTAAAGTAAATTTAATTTATTATGCATTTTTATTAAAATTCAGAAGTTTGGCGTTTCCCACTAAAAGTTAATTTTATTTGTGTAAGGTTTAATTAATAACAAAGCAAATTCTAAGTTTCTTTGAAAAAACTTTTAAATTTACTCAAGCAACAATTTACACTTCCTTTTTCCTTGAAGCACATATTTAGTTTTAAGGTAAATTTATTCTAGTAATTTATTTTAATTGCGTTTTCGTGGCTAACATTAAAAAGACGGAAGTTAATACTTCGAGCGCTAAAAAGTATCATTTGTTACAAAACAATTCCATTAAGAATTCCAGAAGTTCGGATAAAAAAAAATGGAGAAAAAAAAAATGAAAGTGTTTTCTGTGATACGACTAAGATATAAAAAAAAAGCATATGCTTCGCAAAAACCTTATATAAAAAACTTGCTTTCATGTCCTTAGAATAATGTAATTTACATTTCTTGCAATATATTTCATCTGCATATTTCGACCATCGCACTTATAGTTGAATTATACAGGAAGTATAATTCCATCTATGTTTGAATATCTTATTTTTGACCCCGGAAAAAGATTTTAAGTAAAAAAGAATAAATGAAACAAAAGAACCTGGTTTTCAAAAATTTATTTAATTTCAGTTGAATAGCAAAATTATTCAAAATTTGATTCCATTTTTTATTACTACATCTGATTTTAAATGATGCATTTTACATAAGGCTTTTAAATGATAGATTTTTCATCATTCATTGAAATTGATAGATTTTTCATCATT
>BMAW01026680.1:128848-143978 GCA_019974015.1 Nephila pilipes
AAAAATATTAAATACTACACTATGAAGTATTAAAAATATTAAATACTTCATTATACTTACACTTTTTAATAGGTTTAATTATATGAATCATTTTGTTTTGCAGAGGAAATATTTGATTAGAAAAGAAACAGTCTTCAGATAAATATGGAACTGTAAAAATTCAGGTTTGATGAGCTATTCCAACAATTCCAAAAAGGAAGCATCCCTAAGGGTGTGATACTTGATATTACTTACTGTAAATCCTTTTCAAAATATGCTTTTTTTGTTTTTGGATCACATTTACTAATTACATTTTAGATTTCACTACACAAATACTTTTTCTTCTATACACTCCTCCATTTCAAGTTAACAGCAGCGTGAATTAGCCATAGAAACAGTATAATGATATTAATTGATATTCATTTTGATTTCTTAGATGATTATTTTTTCCATTAAAAAATTAATTCAATGACATGTATTATTATTGCAACTAGGATCAAAGTAGCTTGGATAGAATAGCTATGTACGTGAAAAGCTGAGAGAAGGCAATTACAAATTATCTTAATTCTTTAAGTTACGCCTTCGAAGAAAAGTTTTTAAAATAACCTAAATTTTGCCTACAAATGCATACTTTATTATCTTATGAGGATTCAAAATTAGAAAAACATGCAAGAAATGCTGTTTTGTTAGTGTATAGTGTTACTATCCAAATAATATTTTATACAAATATAAACAAAAATAAAGACTTTCCATAAGACATGGTAACTAAAAAAATAAATATAATGACATTTTTTTTAAATTTAATAATACTGCGCGTAATTTCAGCTAGGGAATAATAAAATATTTCATTAATACAACCCGTTTTGTAGAAAGTTATTGATAGTTCGAGTTAAAAAATCATTGTAATTTTCATTTGATTGCAATATAAGAAAATCTTCTTCTTAATATTATTTCAAGAATAATTTATTCTATGTATTAGTACTCGAAACACACATATATAAAATTTCAGGGTTATTGTTCTTTATCATTCTGAGGTACTGTGTTTTGCAGTAATGAAAAATGTAAAAAACTTGTTTATAGATTATCTCCATTCAGAGAGATTCATAGTCAAATAATATTAAAAGCAGTGAAAAATTCAGTATTTAAATAAGGAAGAAACAAATTTCAAACAGACTCTTAAAGATAAAAGATTAAATTTTAACATGAGACCAAAAACAAAAAAAAATCGAAATTTAGACCAAAAATTGTGTGGGTTTCTTTTTGTACTGCCACATTAAGCAGAACTATTATAAGCAATGCGTGTTAAATTTTACTAAGCCCTCAATCCTCTGATCAGAAACATTTTACTGGGTGAAGAATAAAAATTTGGGAATCAGGTTTTATGTGTATTCAACGTCAGGACACGGCAGATGAAAATAAAATAGTTCGTCAACAATATTCAATCATCAATGCATAGTTTAAGAATGATACTAGTTAAAACTCATCGTAAAATTGATGTGAGAATAACATTTTTATATATTTATTTTATGACTTTTACAATACGCGTCGTATTACCAAGGAACATTAATGCAAATTTACATTTTGTGTTTCAGAATCAACATTCTTAGCTCTTTAGATTGTATATTCCTTCACATGGTACAAAATAATGTGTATGCTGTAACACCTTAGCTATCCTTCCGTATCTTATTAAAAGCGTCAATGAACTCAACAGAAAGTTTGTTTGCGGAACAAACATTTTTCCCATCAAGAAATAAATAGCCAGGTAACTTATTTAAAATTAGTTATTCAGAGTCTTATAAAGTACACGGATATGAATTATAAATAATTCAAAATCTAATTTCTTGATTTATGCTTCTCCTTAAAATTTAATACTGATACATATTTTTTACACTATTTTCATTCAAACGAATTGCACATGAAACACAAAAACTCAATCTGTATATGTGTAATTGTATTTAATGTGAAAACAATATAATATTTATATAATCTATTGCACGTACTCTTAGCAAATAATAATAATAATAAATATTTCTACATTTATCATTTTCATTAATTAATTTTTCGCAGTAGTAAGGGATGATGGTCATAAATCAGAAGGTTGTAATTCAGGATGTTTATAAAAGAACAACTCAACTTTGGAAGACCTACTATAACGAAATTAAATGTTCATAATGTTTTTGACAAATAAAACAAAAATAAGGCCTTAAAGATTATAAAAAATACAAATGATCAATGTGACCTCTATCAGACACACGAACGATACCCGGTCAATAAGAGTTTGGCCGCGAGAGGCTTTCCGACTCCAAGGAGGGGGAGAGACTTGATGACCTTGGTACAGCAGAGTTATTTTCAACCCTATACCAAGGGGTCCGAAGTTGACGGTCCTACCAGTCAGGCCGAAGAGATATATCATCGGGCTGGTTGAGTAAGGCCTTTTGACTTCCGATATTGTTGTTGACGAGAGCCGCTGCAAGAGTAATCAATTCGGTCAATCACTCCCATAGTTTTAAGTGAATTCGTTATTTCATTTTGAATGCCTGCATCAATTTCTAATAATCAAATACCTCCAGAAAGTCCTGATTTAAATCCCAGTATTTTGTTCATTGGTGATGCTTAAAAAATAAAGTTTTTTTTCCTGCTATCGGCAAACATTCACTATCTGCAAAAGCGAATAACTGCAACTATTCAAATTGTAATAGTGAATATGCTTAAAAAGGATAGGATGTGTTCTACTATCGACTGGATATCAGTCATGTCTATGGAGATAGTCACATTGAGCACTAATAATTTTATAAATTTTTAGGCAATATTTTTAATTTAATTTGTCCAAACAAAGGTTATTTCTGTAGATTTATGTTTGCAGCTTTTCAAAATTGAGATATTCTTTTGTAAACATCTTGTATTTCAATTAAAATACTAAATTTTATTTAATTGCAGTTTAGTAGTCACTTTGTATTTCAAGTTTATTACAAAGAATCGTAATACTGTTCACAGAAGAATCTAGCTTAATTTTAAATCGAATTTACAAAACTAACTCTGCCGCTATGATCTTTAGTCAAGTAAATTTATCAAGAGAAGTGATCGATTGTTTTTTAGTGTATTCTTACATTATGTTATAAACTTTCAGCTCCAGTAATATCTAAAAATACTTTTGGATCATTGTAGGATGTAGATTTATATTAGTGAGGAAGTATTAGATATCATCCCACAGAAAAATGTCATGAAATGGTGAAGAATAAAATTGAGGGGTTTTTTTGGAAATGATTCGAATACACTATATGTTTCGGCATTCAAATAAACTGATATTTTATAAGCTTTAAAAATTCGTCGCTTCATCTCATTTCTCAATTACTACTACAATACAAGTAGATTTGAATTTTATAGTAAATTTTAAAAATTACATATAATATTGAATGAATCCTGATGGAAATTTTGTTCTTAATTCTACAGTATTAAACCATTATTATTAAAGTGATGTGTAACTTATAATTACGAAATTTGACTTCTTAAAATACAATTAGTATTTACTAAGCAATTATGTTGCATATTTATCTGTAATAACAAGTGAAATTATTTTAAAAGCTCCATTCGGTCATTATATGTAATTCCATTTCCAAATAAAAGAAAAAAAAATTATACATTCATGTTTTACTCTCTTAAAACTATTTAATAATAGTTTAATTTATGAACTTATAAAACTTAAATTTTTTTTAGTACTTCTCACTGCATTTGATAACTGTAATAAGTTAAATAAATCCATGAAAAAGATGCATTCTTCTTCAAAATGCATTTATTATTTCCTCGGAGCACTAAAGCAATGAAGAAAAATGTAACTGAAAAAATAAGAGGAATACATTGAAATTCACAAACATAAAGCATAAGGAATAATGTAAAAACATTCACAAATAAATGTTCAAGTTGTCTCTTTTGTGATTTTAATCATGTTTCCTTTTTTCACTCTCAATTTCATCTAAGAATATTAGAAATCTAATGTTTGCTCAATCAGATTTGTCTCATAATTTTTCCATTATATAAGTTTCTGAGTATTAATTAAATTCTGCAAATTCCTTTAGACAATATACAGAAACTTTCTAATGAAACCTTAATGTTTAACGAAATTTTTCTTTTTCGGTTAAAGAGCTCAAGTATTTTAAAAATACATGCGTGTAAGAGGCTTACATTTAGGGACTCATTTCAATATTTCTTTGGAAAATGTAAACAAGTTAATAAGGAATTCTCTCCAATGCTACATTTCAATTTTTACAGTTTATTTTAAATAAATAAATTATCATGCAGTAATTTCAGAGATTTACTCAGTTTGAAAGAATTATTTGGTATATGAACATAATCGTGTTAGAAATTAAACATAATTCTAAGTTATTTATAAAAACTATTTGAAAGCAAATAAAATAGTTGTTCATCCCTCCAGTTTTAGAATTTTTCAACATCGGACACAAAGCTGCCACGTATTTGACAAATAGAAGGGTTTGGCATCTTATGTAATTTGCTAAGCTGTAGAAATTGGTTTTAAATTATAGGGAAGAAAAAATTGAATTTCAATCAATGTTGGTTTTAATTTTGTTATTTTAAAATGAAATACGTTACGAAATTGTACGAAACATTCGATATAGGAAATATATCTTACCTATTATTACTTACCAATGTATGTAAATATAAAGACATGTTTTAGATCTTTCTTGAAACGATTAAAAATATTATGAAAATTTCAAAATTTCCAATACCATAAATGTTAGTAAAAATAATTTAATTCTTCAGTAAGATATACAATAGATGTATATTTCAATTAGATGCAAATAACATTTTTGGAATTTTTTAAAAATAAAATTAGGCCATTCTCGTTATAAATTATCAGTTAGCACAAATTAGCTTCTAAAAAAAAAATTTTTTCTAACACGCAGGAAATCAAAAAAAAAATGAAACAAACAATTGTGGTGCTATTCCTCAAGCAAAAAGTTATTGAATATAAACTGAATAAAAAATTACCATATAGATACATTTTTTGGGTGCATGCTTGTTTATAATAATAGCCTTTCTCAAACTTCTTATAGCTAAAAAAAATCACGTGACATTTTCGAACCGGTTCTAAGCTTTTAAATTTCATTTTGAGATCATAACGTGACTTCAAGTTTTTGAAAGCTACAGTAAAGATGACATACGACTAAATCAGATATATTGCAGAAGCATCCTGAATTCGAAATTCAAATTTTCCCATCCATCTTTTCAACAGTGCAGTCGAAAATTTAACTACTCAATAAGATATGAATTATTCAACACAGGATACATCAGTATTCATTCACATAATATTCATACTCGTTGGAAAAATTTGGCGGTAAGCTTTGAAACAAAGCTTAGTACTTCATTACATCAGATAATGTTACAAGAGATTCAACTGTTAAAGGTTAGTTTCAAAAAATTTTCTGATGCAGTATTTTGAATTTGTTAGTAATCGTCATGTCAACATGTTATCTTAGTGAGCTATTACAAAAATAAAAAACGGCTACTAATTCAAAAGGCATCTGAAATAGATATTAATTGTTTAAGGAAATAATTTATTGTATTTTACATTTTTTTTAAATTTAAGAGCTATTTAATGGAATCATATATATTTAAAATTTAATATTAACCATATTCACCAGTAAAAATTTATTTTGAATAAATACATTTCTTAAAATTCCTTACGGATTAAATCAATTAAGTTTTAAAAAATGCTGTAATCCTAAACAAAGCGACAAGACCCAAATTATTTTACTCCAATAAAATAAAACGGATGAAATTTGAACTTATGGTAAAGTTTATAAGCTTTTCACATTGATAAACAATGGAATACCTTATTGAAAGTGCAGACCAATTAATAACATTATTTCTTTCATTTCTTATAATTCTTAGTTACTATAAACTACTGAAATAAAAACTGAGTATTACATTTAAAACTGAGGGAAAAGGCGAGCAGTGCTGTATCTCTTCCTGGACGTGGAAGTCAATTATCTCCCAAATTCATATGAAAAAGTCCGATAGCGAACGGCTCAATCGATGCCAGATTATAGAATGCGTCGAATGGAATACTGAGTTAAAGATGTGCTATTGCAATATCGAATGAATGTGCGAATTTTAGAATTTATCTACTAATATGTATTGAACAATGCATACACTTTATTCAAAATTAAAAATACATTCAATTAGAAAAAGAAAATTTTGATTCAATTTGTTGTAGTAATCTATTACGAAATGGTCTCAACTATTTTTGAAAAATAAATATTTTACTTGAAATACAAATACATTCCAAAAATGCATACTTTGCAAATACATTTTAAGTTCTATTGATTCAAACAAGTAAACTTAAATGAATTGCATTAAAACAATCATATTAAAATTATGAAAAAAATTAGTTGATTACTTGACACGAATTTCCTTTTATGTCTATTAAAGTTATCGTTCTGGAATGTCACAGTTTACAGATAACAGATGAAGAAATTTTTTTTGTATAGTATGGATTATTTGTTTTCAGGAAACATAGAAGATAACTGATAATTATATTTTTATTTGAAAGATTATTGATTTTTTCGTATGATTGCGTATTCTAGATTAAGAAAACATGTGACATATTCTGCAAGAGAATTAGGACGTGTATGAAGGAACAGAAAGTAGGAAAAACCCATCTTATATCTTTATTTTATGAACGCATAGGGAAAGGAACACTGAACAAGCATCCGAAAATAAAAAGGTGCTAAGAACAGATTAAAATAATGAGATGACTTACAACTAGAATATTTTTTTCAAAGTAATGTTTTTTTCTCAAGTTGATACTTTAATTGCGCCTACATAAATGCTAACTTTATAGAAGGAAAATAACTATTTATTGAACTTAAGTCGAGAAAAAAATAACAGTTTGAGAAATCAATTCTTTTCGGAAAAGCTCAATACTCGCGTTTTATTCAATTTTTTCTCTCCAAATCTACTTGACTTCCAGCTGCCAAGATACATGAGAAATTTAAAACGGTCAAACTTACTATCGGATATCCATTTTCCTCACTAAAAGCTTCGTCCAAAGTTCTTTCTAAATTCACGTTGCACTAAACATCCATTAAAGCCATACTTGAAACACTTTACTTATACCTCCCAATTCAAGTTGAAAATCAAATACTGAGTTCACATTTTATGTCATTCTCAATAAGTTTAAATGAAAGTACATACAACTCCCTCAAAGTTCTGAATTCTTTCTGGAAAGATTGAGTATAAGAGTAAGATATTTTACGCGCATTTTATTCAAAATGAATTTCTCTTAAGGTATTAGGATCTTCGAAAACTTAAACTAGGATACACAAGCACACACACACACACACACACACACACACACACACATATATATATATATATATCACACATATAAACAAATTCAGTTAATACGTATCATTAAAAAGGATTTTTTTTTCTTCCAAGAGTTATAACATCAATAAATTATCTATCCTAATATTTATTGAATGCTATATTTAAAGAAATAGAAAAAGAGTGTATTGTAAAAGGATATATCCAAATACATCTTTTCTATAAATTCCTATCTTTAATTAGATATTTCGTTATCTTCTTAATAACATTATATTTGCTGATCATATGAAAAGAGGAAAGAAAAATATTATAATTAGCAATACCTAATATTTTCTTACAAAATTGATTTCATCCTGAGCATCGCGTATTACTCAAATTAAATTTCTTCTAAATTTTTTTTTAGAAAACTGAGCTGTCTTAGGAAATAGAAATACAGAAATATAATTTGTTTTTCAAAAGTCCCCAAATACACTTACTTTTCAAAAAATAAGTAAACATCAGAAAATTGTGATTATGAAATTTTAATTCGTGGGAAACTTGATGAAATTTGGCAAGAACATTAACTAAATAGTGATTCACAATTAGGTGCAAAATAAAAACAATAAGCTTAATTTCTTTCTCGAAAATACGCAAAATTAATACGTAACAAAAATGCAATATTTCAGTTCCATACGTTATCAACTTCAATATTGATTTCAAATAGGATTATTTCTGACGGCTATACAATGGGGCATATCAAAAAATTCAATTTTTGGAAGCTTATATTTTCAATTTCTAAATTAATTGTAGTTGAGGCTCAATTGAAAGAAGAACAAAATTTAGCCAACTACGTCATTATTTAGATCTCCCTCTTAAGTCCAAAGCTCTTGGCCTCTTTTTTATGGTTTGTATAGATGACATTCAATGCTTTTAATTAAAATTCATTCATAACTATATTTAAGAGTCAAATAACACAAAAATAGTTAATTTTTACGAATTTTTTGAAACAATTCAAGTTATAAATTTTTTTTGTAAAGAATCCCAAAAAAATAAATATAGTTTTATTCTTCAACATTTCAGTTCCCTACAAAAATATTCCTTTTTTAATAATATTCAAGTTTTGACTCTGTTAAGTTATTGTTTTTATTTGAAAACACTTATTTTCATTCTAACGCGCCTATTTAATATCAACAATTCTATATCAACAATAGAAAGAAAAAAATTAATGAGAATTAATGTTCTTAAATCAAAATATCTAATAAGTATTTATTTGTTTTCGATAGAACACTCTTTTTTTTTTTTTATCTAAATCAACACTTCTAGATCCTACAGATCCAGATTTATCTGATGTCACCATCTCGCTGCTCTTATCCAAATATATGCTGCTTGAGTGGGAAATGGAATTACAAACTTTTTCCCCGTGTTTGTGCCTGTCGCAACAATTTCGTTAACTTCCTCTTCATTTATATTTGAATTGAGGCTGCCTGTGTTACAGTTTTGATTGCTATTCAATAGGAGCTATATATCCTGATACTTTAAAATTAACTTTTAGTAGTATAAATGAGTTTAAATCAATATCATTGGTACTTTTTTTTTTCCTTCTGGAATTATTTCGAAGAAAGAAAACGAACGGGATTTCTTTAGACTTATAATGTTCTCAAAAGAATATTTCATGAGGGACCATGTAAGTATTAGTTTGTAAGTGGAAGAATCAATAGTTATGAAATCTTCCCTCGAAAATTTTTGCTTGAGTATCTTAAAAAGTAATTGTGCATGATATTACAAACGGTCATATCATCATCAAAAAATCCAGAAGGTGCGATAATTTAATAACAAGGCTTACTTGAAAATTTGATTGGGAAAGTTTATGGTAGGATGTAAACAACAAATTCTGATTGATGAGAAAAGCCATATTCCATATGCAGATTTATTGGTACTATAAACGCTATTGTACAAGATCCAGGTATAACATCCTGTGACATATGAGCCTAGAGATGCATTGAATCCAGCGTTATGAATACCTGACTGATCAGTGTGTGATTTTTAGCCTGAAATCAGTGATTTATGAAGCTGTAATAATGTTGTTCCTTCCAATTCAAATCGTTCAATTCAACGATATCTTAGAGTACTTTAAAGAAGTTAAGAACCATAGCTCACAGCTTAAGCACACATGCTTCATTGACTTATCGACATACACCTGAAAAGAATGTTGTTAGACCAGACCATTTGGCTACCTAATAAGATAGGATGGAAAACTTTCTCATTGAAGTAAAGTTGAATATATTTATACCCTCAAAATCAATTTAGAAAAGTTATAAAGAACTCTCTGGATAGGCTTTCAATCAATGTACTTTAAGAATGACTTCATCATTTTCCAATTTTAACGATAACAGACAGAAATAAGTCCTTATTTTCATCATGTACATTGTGGTGAACTCATTTCATAGTTAACTTATGCTCATTGTCTATACTTCTTCTCGAAAATAGTTTTTAATTCCTATAACTCTTGAAAAATATAGTAATATATTCTTTCAGACTAATTATCAATTACCTAAAGTTATCGGGTTTACATAGCGTTTATAAAATCAAGAATATTTTCTTCTGAAATACCACATAAATTGAAACATAAATTTTTTGCATAAACAGTATCCATCTGTGAACATGTTTTATGTGGTTCTTTTTTTTATAAATTTACGTCTGTACCTGAATTATTTTATTGTTATTTCTCATTTTATGTTTATGACCCATTTCCTTGTTATTTATAAAATACTATTAGATTGATTATATATTTTTTACATGAAATTTTATTTCTTATTATTCATAATTTTTCTAAGAAAATATTAGGTGTTTCCGGATAACGACTCCAAAGAAAATGTTTATTGTAATTTTAGACCAGGATCAATGCTAATATTGGTAACTTTGCTGCTAAAACACTTAACAAGAATCATTTGAATGTGTCACGAGTTTCTGTGAATATTTTATTTCGAGTTATAAATATAATATTTTATTTGATGTAATGAACTTCCCTTACACGAAAATGAATAATCGTATCAATAAAAATAGTTTTTGAAAAATTTATATTTTTTAACATTTTATTTTTTCATTTTATAATTTTGGAAAAAGTAAATGGTTTTAGCGATTATAGCTGCCTTCTAATTCAAATGGCGTTTTGTCGTTATATATTATTGTCGCACGGATATTTTCTTTTCACACTCTTATACATTTTCTGGAAAGATAGCGCTTTATTTTCCGTTTGAGTTTATTTCATCGGTGTTGGTTCAGAATCGCATTTATTCGATGTTCACTGTATGGCTGCTTCGCAATTCATTATCTCCAGTATTTCAATTTTTCGTTCTGAACTCAGCTGATAATATAATTCGACTTAACATTTATTGCTCCATTTATTTCGATTGTATTAGATGTGATTTCACTATTGTTCACACAAATAAAACCACGGAAAGTTCTCAGCTTTGTAAAGAAAACTTCCATTCAAACTTCTTGTCTTAAATATGAATGAGATTTAGTTGAGAATTAGAATATTGTTTCGAATCATATTTCGTTCATTGTCAAAATTTTACCAAGTATGAAGCAATTGACAATCTTCAAACCTCACAAAGGCTTTACTTCCAGTGAATATGTTGCAGTTGGTGTTATGCAGACTAGAATAAATTTGTGTAATTTCCATATAGCTCAGAAATAGCAAAACATCCAAGCTCACTAAAGAATTCTTACATTGGAAGAATTGGAAAATTCCATTTCATATAAGCAGATCTTAGCTTTGAGAAATTAGAATAATAAATCTACTAAGAAATAGTAAGGCTATGGAAGTTAAATTAACATCTTACTTACTTAGGACCCTCTTGGGTCTCAAGTTGTTTTCAAAGCCTTCATGCACCGTAAAATTTATAAAAAAGAAAGTTGGTACTAAGTGTTTTTAGGAAGTAATATAGCTCAAAGGAATTCTCTCTCTCTCTCTCATCTATCTATTCATCTATCTATCTATCTATCTTATTCATTCATCTATCTATCTATTCATTCATTCATTCATATCTAATTCATCTATCTATCTATCTATCTATCTATCTATCTATCTATCTATCTATGCCTATATTTTATTTTAGTTTGGCCTATTTGTTTGAGCCCATTTATTTTATTTTATTTTATTTTATTTTATTTCCATTTATTTCCATTTATTTCATTTTCCATTTATTTTATTTATTTAGCCTATTTTATTTTATTTTATTTTATTTTATTTATTTTATTTTATTTATTTGTTTTATTTTATTTTATTTTATTTTATTTGCCTATTTGTTATTTTATTTGTTTATTTTATTTTATTTATTTATTTGTTTTATTTATATACGGTTTATTTATTTTATTTTATTTTATTTTATTTATTTTATTTGCCTATTTATTTTATTTCTAGTTTTATTTGGCTGATTTATTTTATTTTATTTATTTTATTTATTTGCCTATTTTATTTTATTTTATTTATTTATTTTATTTATTTTATTTATTTGCTTTCCATTTTATTTATTTTATTTGCCTATTTATTTCTACGACATTTATTTGTTTATTTTATTTGTTTATTTATTTATTTTATTTATTTTATTTATTTTATTTTATTTATTTGTTTATTTATTTTATTTATTTATTTATTTGTTTATTTATTTTATTTATTTATTCATCTATCTATCTATCTTATCTATCTATCTATCTATCTATCTATCTACTATCTATCTATCAATTTCCAAAGAATAGTTGTGTAATATACCGAAATGAGAAGTGTTAGTTTCTAAATCATTACACATTTGCATCAACAACTTTGACTCATATGAAATAGAATTATTTAGCCGAAAGAAACCTTCATATTTTCACCATATAACAAATGTGTCTTTTGACAATTCTTACGATTGTTTGTATTTACATTATTTTAACAAGATATATTCGTTTACTTTCCTACAAAATTTAAGAACTCTTTTTAGACTACACATCACGCAAACATGAATTTCGAAATTATTTACTTAAAAATAATCCCTATAAAATAAGACGAATTAAAATTGCAGTACAATTTTAGAAGTAACTAATCATTTGGCTAATCATATAACTTTAAACCTGAAACTGAATTTTTTGCATTTTGCGTTACGTACTTTTAATCTTGTGGTCGCATTTATAAGTGGTCGGGATCATAAGCTCTCGGCCGGCTTTGTTTATATCGAGCTGTTGGCTCGAGTCGAAATGCCACCAAAATATCATCGTGTTGCATGATTAATGCATGTGCAATTTGTCAAAACTAAAAGTCTTCAAGTTGGCGAGGCGAGAAATTTTAGAGAGCTAGTTGCCAGCCCAGGTGTCGTTCTAGTCACTTGACTAAGATTCAAAATTATGAGGACCGACACCAATAGTCACTTTTTCTCAGCTGTTGAGCAATGCAGACGTTTCATTTGTTTACTCCCTTCTTCAGTAAACTCTTGTATTTCTTGCCGGGGCCTCTGCTAGAGTTTCTGGCTTGGCTTCTCAAGTCATTGCGTACATGTATTCGAGCTCCTTCTTTGCCGTTTACCACTACCAAGTTGTATTTATTTCTCTGTGAGTGTTGAATATTACACCTCCTGGATTATTTGGATTTATATCTGCTGCAATTATCTGCTGTTTTTCCTGCTTAAGTGTTAAATTTCTTATGAAATTAATTATGGATTAGGCTGATAGTGTTGGCGATGTCCTTGCATTTTCGTATTTGAATTGCGGAAAATATTCTTGAGAGTTTCTCTGAAATCAGATTACTTCTGGAACTATTTCCAGCCGACCCGACTACCGACGAATACAAGTTTGTATTTGATAAACTAATTAATTTTGGAACATTCTTGTGCAACTGTGGAGATAAGAAAATTAAGACCAGTAGATCAAAAATATTCATCTAAATTTCTTCTGTTTTCGAGGTATTCAATGAAATTTTACAAAAAGAAAGAAGTAATCATGAATCCTATGTTTCGTAACTGCAAAATTAATCTGAATGAATATTCCAACCGAATTATAGAACTTGAACAGAATAATGCAGAACTGAATGGATGCTTTACAAAAGCCCGAAGAAGTTTTGATGTACTTACTAATAATAAAAGAACAAATTACTGATAATATTCAAGGCCTACAGTAAACTAACAAACAACTTCATACTAATATTCAAATCCTCTTCTTCTGAAATAGTAGTTAACTCTTTGAAACCAACATATGCAGAAATATTGGCAACCCCTACATCTGCTTTAGATATTTCCCGTCAACAACCTAGATTATGGTATAATACAACAATAATAAATTGTATAATGCTACTATTTAATTTATAAATCAGCAATGGTAACATATAAATCGCTGTACTACTGAAATAGCATATTTATTTTACACGGCTACTATGTTTTTGGTCAAGAAGAATCAAATGAACCCAAATTGTAAAATTAATTTTTCAAAATATCCAATCTCTTTAAATCTATTTTATATTGCCAAAGAAATGTTTTTCCACAAAATTATTTCTGTAATTCCTAATGAATACTCTTCGTGTACAATTTACATTAATTATTCTTTGTCTTAACGCATTTAAAATGTGCAGTTTTAAACGAGAAGCACCAATAATTTACACCCCTTGTCCCCTTCTTCCTACAAATGAACAACTTCCCAAACACGAGAGATAATTTTTAATCAGGATAAACACTAGATCATGAAAAAATAAAAACATAATATACTTGCATGATATAAATCTTTTCTGTGTATTCTTGTGAGTTAAGAGAAATTTATATTTGAAAACTTTTATAGTAAAATTTAGAAATTATGCACCCCTTCCTTCAGTATTACTGTTTAAATAATAATTTATTGTAAATTTCAAACATAAATAAATATTCAATTGAAAGTTTTCTCATTATAAATCTGTATTTATAAACGAATTATAAATAATTAAATGAGATTGTCACCGATAAAACTTAGAATATTTTTGAAGAATTAATAAAGGTATATATAAAGTTTTAACTATAATGCACCAGGTTTTCAAAATTTAAGCATAATTCTTAAAATGCGAATAAAATGTATATAGATGTTGGTGAATATGGTCGAAATAACTTGTGGAGAAATCCATGAAAATTTTCTTCAAGCAAAATAATTCCAGTCGACGTCTTAATACGTAAAACACCTGAGCACACCAGAACGTGTATACATTTAATCACTCAACATAAGCATTTCAGACTGTTGACGTACAATTCAAGTGCAAAGGAATGTTATTAAGGATTGAACAGAACGGACACAAATGGACATGTTTGTGAATAGAAAAATCATTGCAGTGCTCAAATACCACCGATCACAAACCGCAATGGCTTGAAATCTGAATGTAACACAGTGATTTATCTCAAGACTGTATGAGAAGTTTAAAAGTGTAGAAAATATTAACTGCCTACAGTATCAGCTCGACCGAGAGTCACAATCGTTCGTCAAGAACCAATACCTTGCAATAACTGCATGACTTGATAATGACAGTTATGCCGGAGAACTGGGTTCAGCGCTAACAGACGCCATACAAGTATGAATTTCAAGACAAATTGTTTGAAAGGAGAATGAATTATTTTGGTCTACATGCCAGTCGAATGACATGCCAGCAGTTTGCATTATCCTCACATCTACGCATAAGCACGCTCCTTTAACCTAGGATTCGGAAAATATACTAGAGATTGAGACAATGGTCCAGTATGATGTCAGTGAGAAATCTACCTTTTCTCTAATTTCTGATTCTTATCGGCTAATGATATAGTGAGAACGCAGAACTTGTTATTACCCAGGAAACATACTGGAA
>BMAW01026682.1:0-15354 GCA_019974015.1 Nephila pilipes
AAAAAAAAAAGGATTTCTCTCACCCAAGCATGGGAACAGGGGGGTGGGTCTACAGGTTCCCTCTTTCTTTATTTTCGCCGATTAACGCTAACTGTCCGAGTCGCATTTTTCGCTGTACGTGGGGGTTCTGCATCTGCGGGAAACCAAACCGCAAGGGTCTTCAAATTATCCATGGAGGGCAAAATATCCCCAAATTCACTGCATCCTTCTTTCTGCAACTCTTTCCACAGCTGTGGTCATAAACCAAATTTCCTTTCCTTGGTCTGGGGGCGACTGCGCTCCAAAACATCTTTTCTCCTCATTGTAGGGGAAGGCACTTTTTCTTGGGCTGTGAATATTCACACCCGCCGGGGTCAAATGGGGTTTGGGGGTAAGCGATTCCAGCGGCGTAGATTTCACCGGCCGTAAACTGTATCGCGTTTCCTTGATATCCGTGGACATCTCTCCTCGGGAGTTCAATGACTCTTGTCTTTCTATTTCCCTTATCTTGTGGAATTTTGCTTCTTTCTTTCAGATGGAGGACTTTCAGAAGAGGTCTGTTTTCAACCATTTCTTGAAGTAATACTTCTTCCAATTTTCTCAGTCTGTTTTGATCTGCTTTTTCTTTCTCATCATTTAAAACATCTTTTTGATCTCCTAGTTTCTCCAATTGATTAGGTAGATTTGAACCAACGTCTTCACTGGCCTCTTTAAATTCTGATCCTCTTTTTTCTCCAATAAAAATATCTTCTCTTGAAAGATCCTTTAAATGCAATTTGTCGGTCTTCTGAAGTTCAGTTAATTTCTTTCCTTCTAAATGTGTGAAGGCTTCTTGACATCGTTGCTGTATTCTTTTTCTGTTCTCTTTATTTCCTGTCTGTATTTTCCGTTGCACTTCTCCTTGCACTTTTTCTTTATCATTCGGTAGCATCGCTGGTGCTAATAACGCTTCTTCTTTTCCTCTGTTAACGACATTTTGTTCCCGTATGGCTTGCGTTAACTTTTCATTACGTTCCTGGATACTAGATAATTTCTGTTCTTTATTCTTCGGTTCAGAATCAAACTTTTCCTGTTGAGACTGAAGTTGTCTTTCATCAACAATTTTCATTGCTTTTTCTTCAATACTGGTATCCTGTAACCCTATAGCTTCGGATAATTTTTCATTATCCTTCTGAATTTCGGTAAACTTCTCGTCCCTTTCTTTCAATTCAGATTCAAACTTTTCCTGCTGAGGCTGAAATCGTTTTTCATAGTACTCTTGGATTTTTCTTTGTTTTCTTCTATTGTTTTCAATTATTAATTTTTCTAATCTTAATTTTTCTAGTTCAAATTGCATCTCCTTATCTCTGCTTAACCTTCGTTCTCTTTCAATCCTCTCCCGTTCTAACCTTTGTTCTTTTTCAATCCTATCTTCAATTATTCTCTCGAGACATCCTCTCGCGAAAGCTTCTTCATAGAACTTGCTGTTCATAATTATATCAATTATTGCCACATTGGTAGCATCCGAAGGGACACTTTCGTCTAATTCAAGCGCAAGCTCTACTAAATCACTTTTACGTCCTTTTGAGAGGAACGACATTTTTAACTCTATTTCAATATTCTTCAAAATAAATCACTTCTTAGCACAAGTTCTTTCACAGTTCCGGTAGGTTAGAGTCCTACAACGTACTTTTTTTTCTTACAGTTCTCTCAGAGAAATGTCAGCCTGACCGTGGGCTTCAACACACATCCCGCTTCTGAATGTTATAATACTACACTAATAACTATCTACTAAAACTAACTACTACTAATCATCATCACCTCAGATTTCAGTTCACGGTTGTCCTTAGACAAAAAACACATCGGGTTGTATAACAACAACAATATTTATTACATTACTGCTACCGCTCGTTTACAACAGCTCCTCTCGGAGATTCGGTCAGGTCCCGTCTGAGGGGATCGTGTGACATCACACTCTCTCCCTTTACAAATGAACGCCCTCTATAGGTGGGCTTTAAGTAGAGAAGTTAACAGAATTTATTAAAGTACATACCTCTCCAATGGAACACAAAAATACAGGATATTTAGAACAACTCATGGACATCAAAAATTAGATATAGATAACTCGAAAGAATACATTGGTTATGATGAATAAAGATAAAACTTATGAAAACAAATATCACTGTTTCATTTTTATTTGACTTTCTTATATTGTTCAGCTGCAAAAAGCTATAAATCCTAAAATGCTTAAGATGCTCTCTTTCGTCCGAATAAACATTTATGCTTTTATTTACACATCCTGTATATATATTGCATTTTTATAAATCCTAGTTTTAGGAAAAAGACTTTATATACTTTTCTGATCACATTAAAAATTAAAAATATTTAAAAATTAATGTATTAATGACATTAATTTCTTCAATTTTTGTTTTCCAGACATAAATGCTTTGGTTTCTAAGTGACACAATCATTAGACATTTATAAAATTATAATTCTATTGACGGAGGATATTTCAAATAAAAAGTTATAAATCTGAATAAAATGGAATCGGCTGAAAAAAAGAGAATATTCCACCAGCTGCTATCTTTAAAATGTCGGAAATGGCAAGTTTAAGTTATATTGGAGAGTAATATTATTCTACTTATTATTTTAAAACAAATTTAGTATATTCAGACGATGTTTCATTTCATTTGAAGAAAAGTAGATTTTTTAACTTTTGAGATTAATTTAAACCTTTTTTTTTTCCTCCCCGACAGTCATGTAGCACTAATTTGATATTCGCAATAAAGAATGACGTGAATTTCAGTCGATTATGAGACAGGGGGATCTATTGTCGTTGGCGTCCAAAAACATTATTTAACGAAGAAATTTTAATTTCCTTAGAGAATTCTTAAAATCTTATTAAAGGGAGGAGAAACTGAAGATTGACTTATTTTTAAAAGTATTTTCAATAATTTAATTAGTTACTTAAATTTTCACATTAGGGGTTGTGGCTTTTAAATAACGAGACTCACGTTGCAAACCTTTTTTTTTAATGTTATACATATTTACTCGTTATAACTTTCAATAAACATCCCTCCTCTATTCCTACAATACTCCACGCGAATCTTCCATTGTTCGAAACGGTGCTGGTAGTCTTCTTCTGTCAGCTCTTTGAGGACGCTTTCTCTTTCACGGCTTCAACGGACACAATTCTTGCTCCCTTTAATGAACAATAAGTAAATGGATGAGAGTTAAGTACACTTTCAATTTTAATTTTAGAAATTCTAGTTCAACTCTAAACAAAGTAGTCTTTCTTAAAATTTAGCAAAGCAAGTTTTCTGGATCTAATTAGCCTCTTCTAGAAGCCTTCCAACCATGCGGCTTTATAACACCATTGAATTTTTGGGAGGTGTAAACGTCTTTCACTGTCGGATGGCTTATAACAACACAAAAGTTTTTGAATTCTATTTCGAATTGCTTGAAAGTTCGCGCGTTGTCTGTCAAAATTTTGGAACACATACCTCGGCGATTGATGAATCTTTGAAGAGCAAGGGGGAATGTTTCTGTAATCACACTATTGACGAACTCTAAATAAAGTGCTCGAGTAACACCTCAGGTAAAAAGCGCAATAGAATCTTACTCGGTACTGTCCTTGGCATACATTGATTCCCCAAACTCTAGGTCAACTACAGAAAATGGGCAAAACTCTACGCTACGAACAACCGGCATAGGAGCAGTAACTTACACACCAAGAGACGCATTTAATCATGTGCACAATGTTCATCTTTTTAGTATGATTTTGATGGTTAGTCTTCCTTTTATAAGCCAAAGCCTTTCGTGAATTTTCAACAAAGTTTCGGAAACTCCCCCATGGAATGCTTTACTTTGTGCATCCCACACCAATAAATTCACAAATAGTTGCTTCGAAGGAATAATGGTAGGATGTTCTTGAAGGTAATTAAATTTAAATTTTTGGTGTCTTCCAAAAAAGGGAATTATTCCATTTTTGTCAAGGAAGGGATTTAATTCCACAATCGACAAAGATTATTAATCTGTTTGCTATGCATTAATCAAGACAAATCTTCTGTAAAAACTTCTTTCCGGACAGATTTTACACATATTTTCGGTCCCATCAAGTTGTTTATTACTCAGTTCTTCGAGTCTTTTAATTCCATTTCTAGTATTGCAGATGAATCGGATTATCCAGCTGGTAACACGATATAATTTCTAATAACTACTATGTTTTTATTCAAGTCCATTAAAAACGATTCTTTAGACTGCAAACATGGGAAGAAACTTCCTCTAGTTTAGTTCTTCTTTCTCTGGATACTTCTGTTTAAAACTCACGATTAGAACCATCCTTCCTCAGTCTCAGACACTTTGGACCTTGCAACCAACTGGATCGGATACAAGATTTTTTCTGAAGAAACTCCACGAGATCTGCAGAATTATCCTTTCCAGGAAAATGAGGCCAATCAATAGGATCTGTGATGGACTGAATTTCAGAAACTCTATTTAAAACAAATTGGTTTCATTTTAAAACTGTTCCAGCAATCCAATGTAGAGTGATAAAAGAATCTCCATAAGTATACTTTAGTGAATGGGAATTGAAGGATTGTCTTAAGATATTTAAAAAAAAATTCAAGCAATCACAGCCCCTAATAATCGTTTGAGAGGTGCGAGATTCTAGAATTTCCTGTATTAAAGCTAGTTTTAATATAACCATCCAAACACTTATAGCGGATATATAACACTCCTCTAAACGCTCTAGAACTTGCCTCAGAATAAATATGCAGTTCTAATTCTGACACTGATTCCAAGGGAAAGGAGAAGTATTTTCGTTCCATAGTTAAGTCATTCAATAAATAAATTTGACTGCACCAGTTTTCCCATTTTTTCTTCAATTCAGATGAAAGTTCATTGTTCCAGCCAAGACCATTTCCCCGTATTTCTTGCATTAAAAATTTTATAATGGTTATCAAAGGGAAAGCAATTCCAATCGGTTCAAACATTTTTGATGCCGTTTAAAGTACGCAACGTTTTGAAATTTTGAATCATCTATCATGTTAAGAAAGGGCTGCAAATCCAATTAAAATGTGTCATTTTCAATGTTCCAGATTAACCCTAAGACCTTAAGAGGACGTTCTTTTGTCACTTTCTTTTCTACCATATCTCTCTTGAACTATAAAGTACGCAACTCTTTCGAATTCTTATTAAATTTTCTTAAATTCAAGTTAGCTTCTTTAAGAATTTCCTGAACTTTTATATTTTTTTGTGGGCTTCTTAAAATAAATAAATTTAGTTTCGTCAATTTCACTGTAATTAAATCCTTTAATTAAGTGATCATTTCGTTCACTGTAATGAATTTCATCTTTTAAGGATTCTAATAACTCATATATATCATTTTTATCTTTCGCGTGGGTTTTACGAAAGAATTTTGAGAATAAATCTTTGGATATAACTTTTAACAGAATGGGATATAATAAAAAACTGTAACTATTTGAGTTTTTTCCACTATTTCCGAATCCTCGAATATGCGTTTTGTAATCTGAATAAGATATTCGCAGTGATGTAATATGGCATGATTTTCGCACTGAATTTAATTTGAAAAGTTTTGACATATGTGCTTCGATAATAATATACTTTCCACTAAACCTCAAAATTTCATAGCTTTCAGAACTCAAGCCGTAAAACTACTCCCTTTTTATTTGTAAGGTTCGATTTTAAATAATTAATTTTTTTCAATATTACTCAGATTCGAATTTTGTGGAATTTTTGATGACCGTTTGATTTCAATCGGCCTCTAACGACCAAGGTCACCAGACCAAACCACTTAGATTTTTTTTGTGGGGTTAATTCAAAGGTATGATGTTCCATAGAAGTCATGCAAACATCGATGAATTAAAATAATCGTAACTGAAGAAATCTTGTCAATAACATTAAAAACATTGCGAAGTGTGACAAAAAAAATGGAGGTGAATATTTTCAAAGTTTGCTGTAAGGGAAAATAATGTAAAAAATTTGAATTAAATTATGTTTTACAAAAAAAAAAAAAAATGTCACAGGATTGAGTAACATTGTGCATCTTCACTTCTGTTTTACCTCACAAATAAGGTTGTAACTATCCAACAGTTTTCAAAATTGTCTCCCACATTTAAGCTAGGTTCCAACAGTTATAGTTCAGCGTTAGAATAAATGCAGTATCCATCTGATTTAAGGGTAATAAGAAAAGCCAATGAGTAGTCTTTTAAATTGATAACCCTATATAAAGGGCAGAAAATGATAAATTTTACTACTGAATTCCGTATGGTTCAAATCGGTGTCTAAATTCAAAATTGGAATTTGTAGTTTAACCAAACATATAGGTAAGTAGTTTAAATTAAAAATCGATTTATAAATTGTAATAAAATAAAATTTTAAATTAAATACATAATCGTGAAATGTTAAAATTCTTACTAAATAGAAAATTCAAATGTCTCAAATAATCATTATTTGAAATTAAAAAGGAAGAATAACGACATCTTTATAATCTCAATTTGATTGGAAGTACGGATTATTTCTTACATTAAAACAAATGGAGCTAGTTAAACAAAATAGTATAAATTTTTATACATAATTTAAAACTTCATTTTGGTAAAATGATATAAAAGGTATTTAAGAAACCTCGACAAATTAAAGGGTATCGGATAGCATATAATACAGAGAACTACCGCTTTTTTTCAGAAGACAGAAGAGTTCCTGCCAAAATGATGAATACTACACCACTATGTTATCATTTTATTAATTAACTTTCTTAGTGGTAAATAATTTTCGAACGAAAAATTAATCTTGATTTCAATAAAACCCTATAGCACGAAACTATAACTCTATAGCACGAAATTTGTAATAAAAACAACTAAAATGTTTATTTAAATTACGTATGATGATTCTTACATTGTTTTTAATAAATTTAAATAAATTTGAATATTTAAATACGTTATACAATTAGTTAAACTGTATTAGCGACCATATAGAACGAAAATATACTTTCAATATGAATATAATTTCTTCGATCTATATAATTAAAACACCAAACGTAAAAAAAAAAGGTGTTGCAAATTGTTTTATGTTCTGTTTTTTCTCAAATGCAGAAAAGTAAGTTATTATTTCAATTATATGTAAATAGTTTCACATTTCGCATAATGCAATATGATGCTGTTTATTAATGTTGAAAAATTGTTCATGCTACTGATATTTTACAAATGATATTTACTGAAAACGATATTTTCTCGTGTCCTTGAAAACTTATTAAAATGGCATTGTGTTTTGAAGAATTTTCATGGACGGTTTTCTATGGTATTTTTCAATCTGATGCAGGATAAATTAAAAGAAGTGTTTTATTCACCCTTTGAAATGTTTTCCGTATTTTATTTGAGCAATGATAAAACAAAAATTAAGATTTCTAACCATTTTAGAATGGGTGGACACGAGGTCTATTTGGAATGTTTAGGATATAGAGTCAAAGTTGAGTTACAATCAGCGCGTAATTCCACGAAATGCAACGGCTACTACTATACAAAATAAAATTAGTATTTTGGAGAAATATGTTACTTTCGTTTACCTCCATTAATGTTTCAATGCGCGCTACTTTTCATATTTTGAATTAGGATCAAATAAAGAACGTTAAGTTTCGATTTTTTAAAATAGTAAGAATTCATTTCAATTAAATATTTTTTCATTGTGCCTTTTCATAATAGAGAGTAAACGGATAAACAACTTACAGCTTTGGTGTCATTTGAAAACAAACATATAAAGCTTCAACTTTAATCAAAGATAAATCATCTGAAAGATTTTCATCTCAATTAGTTCTACACCTTGAACAGAACTTATTCTACAACAATCTTCAACAAAATTAATAAATCACAAGCAATCATAAATTGGATATAATGTTCAGACATCTATCTTTACTCCATATGAAGCAATCAACATAAGTGACACTTTCCTAGATAGAATAAATTCTAGTCAAAGAGTGCGTGTTATCGTTATTTCACTAATTTAACATCGATTTAATACTTTTCTGGGTGGTAAATAAACTTTGATTGAAAAATAAATATTTTATTTCAAAATTCTAAAACTCGTGTACTGCAAGAAATTTTCAATCCAAAGCCCTACGTTTTTTAAAAATTATTAATAGGGCTTTTTATTTCTTAATTTCTAAGTCAATATGAATATTTCAATAAGTCATTTAATTATTTAAAGAGTATTTGTGATCAATTAGAAAGAAAACTTATATTCCTTGATTAAGTAATTGAAAAGTCATAGAAAATATTCTTTTTTCAATCGCAAAGAATTAAATATATTATCCATACATATAAATAATTTCAAATTTAGAATAAAGATTAATATACCCTTTACAAATACTTAAATTCCTTTATACTGCTGATATTTTGGAATTGCTAATTTCTCGTGTTTTTTTTTTTCCGTGGATTAAAATGACATTGCAGTATCGGATAAAATGAAATGTGTTTTGTAGCATATTTTTGGACTGTTTCATTACGTATATATTTTGAATATGAAGAATGAAAAGGTGTTTCATATAGCTTTTGAATTATTTTGCGTGTGTAATGTATGCCAAGAATTAACAAATATTAAAATTTCAGATCCATCTAGAGATGGTGGACACGGAATTACTTTAGAATATTAAGGACATCGTGTCGAAGCAGAAGATTCGGTGTTTCATTTTCGGGAAAACATTTCTGCAGAAAACTCCTAGATGCTACTTTGAAAATTAATTCAGTAATTCCGAAAAAACCGTTATTTTCGTCTATCTCCAAAAAGCTTTACTTGCATTATTTCCAATTTCGAATTAAGAATTTATAAAGAACATAACGTTTAAAATGTTTAAAATTGTAATAATTCATTCCAATTAAGTATTTTTCAATGTACCGTTTCATAAGTGTAGATTGATAAATCTGGCAGCTTTGCTATCAATTCATATTAACCATATTCTTAAATTAAAAATAAATTCTTTTATTTTATTGAATTTTATACTTTAACCGTAATAAATTTTATTAAAATATTCAATTGATTCGAAAATACATTTATTATAAATCATTACTCGGTTATCATATATATTTTATAAGTAGCAATCAACATAAGTGATGCCTTTCATGTATTGGCTTTATTAAATGTCAAAAACTATAATGTTATAACACTGATATATATTCAATTTATTAACTTTCCATATGGTATTATTTTTTTGGAAAATGTAACCTTCATTATAACAAATATTAAAAAAGTCTACAGCACAAAATTTTAGTTGAAAGTCCTAACGACTAAACGAATACTTTTATTCCAAACGATGTTTTGTACTTTTTTATGAATTCATAATGCAATGTATATGTTTGAATAAATGATTTAATTAATTATATATAATCCATGATGATTTAATTTTACTTTGCAAGGAAAATTAATAAATAAAAACAAATGAGCTAAAAAATTCCGTTTTGAAATTAAAAATTCTTTGTGAATTAATGTCATGGATGCAAATAAGTCTGAATACCCAATAGTCTTCATTCAATACTAAAGTTTTCATTTTATTCCTTAATGCGTAATATATATATATTCAGTAACAATTAAGTACTTCCTGACTGAATGGAACAAAAAATGAAAAAAAAAAAAAAAAAAAAACCAAAAAATTAAAAATTATTATTTTTATTGCAATAAATTAGTTAAATTTTCAGCCATGTTAAAATGAAAAGGAAGATACCTGTCCTAGATATGAGTCTCCAAAAGTTCTTTCCATATCACGTGAGTATTTTTAATTTAACTGGATTCAAAGTGCAATAATCAATTAACACGATGAATCTTTTGTGCCATCAAGACTCACACACGAGATTCCTTTAAGATTAATCCTTTTAGGATAAATGCTGCGTTGGGCTCCCCAGGCTCTGTGTCTCTGACAGAAATACATGCTTATATCAGGGAACTTACATGTTGTCAATGAGTACGTGCTTTATAATCTCTTTTACTGAAATCCTTAGAAATACAGAAAATAATACAAGTGAAAGTACAGTAGTTTGCAAAACTGATGCAACAGGTTTTTTTTTACCATTATTGCACGATAAATCATTTCAGACACTTAAAATTCAGAAATGAGAGACAGCATTTGCACTTAAGCGATGACGAAAGCGCAGTTGTGCAAATATGGATGCATGCATTTAGTATAGCATCAACCAAAAAAAAAAAAAAAAGACTTTATTGAATTCATAGTATCATTACAATGGATTGTCTGTCTAAGAGGAAGAAAAAAAAAGCAGATGTTCGTCAGTATGGGATATGGTCTCTCCTTACTACAATTGTTTCTTCGCAACATGTCTCTATACTCAACACCCGATTGTCTCACAGTTCTAGAGGTAAGAGTGCTCATTCCTCAGCAGCATATGTTTCAGTAGTTGGGTGTGCCCCATGGGATGTAATCGCGCCGCAAAGTGTATCCCCAAAGCCTCCCTCACATGATCTATGGGATTAACCTTTTAACTGTCATGCCCGAGATAATCTCTTGCACAGTACTGTTGTTCGAAAATGTCACGAACGAGTACTACTCGGGGTAATGCTTTTTTGAGTGCATCGTATTGTTATACCCGAATATATGTCGGGAAACGTTTATTTTGGTTTCATCTCTTTGTCAAACCCGACTTTATCTCGGGAGAAGTTAATGTGCGGTCAATTCAATAGATGGCAGCATTTTACTGAAGATTTCAAAGGTTAGAAGTTCTTTGTTTCAAAGTGCGCGGGATCCTTTTGTTGTAAAATGGCGTCCAGTTCTTTGAAACGTTATATAGATGATTTAGATTCTTCAACGGAAGATGAAGATTTTGAAGGCATCGATACTAGTGAAGCAGGTGAAACTGAGGAGAGTGATATTGAAAGTAGCAGTGAATCAACGGATAGCGGTGATGATGATATAGGAAATGCGAGAGACTGGTGTGAAATAACTGCTTCTGGCCTATCAGGGCCAACTCGGTTCCCTTTTACAAGTACTCCAGGTGTAACTTTTCCTGTAAACATAAACTACACTCCTTTAGATATTTTAGAAATGTTTCTGCATTCAAATCTAATGGATATAATTGTCAAAGAAACGAACAACTATGCAGAACAAGAAAGAAAAGCAAATCGGGCCAAGATATCAAGGTGCTCCCGCAGTAAAAAATGGATCCCTACAAATGACAGAGAAATGAAACTCTTCTTTGGGCTAATAATTCTTCAAGGTATTGTCCGAAAACCAAATCAGGCTATGTACTGTTCTCATCGAAGAATTTTGCATACTCCAGTGTACTCAAAAGTAATGCCCGTATATCGTTTTATTTTGCTTTTTCGATACTTACATTTTTGCAATAATGAAGCTGAAAAAAAAGATGATTTTCCAAATCCAAAACCTTGGAAACTGTATAATGTGATAGAAAATTTAAGGAAAATTTTTTGTAATTTTTACGTACTGGAAAGAGATGTATCGGTGGATGAAAGCTTGATGCCTTATAAAGGAAGGCTATCTTGGAAACAATATATTCCTATCAAACGTGCACGATTTGGAATCAAATTTTTTATGCTTTGTGAGGCGGAAACAGGGTATATTTGTGACTTCATTATCTATACAGGAAATAGTACTGTCTTCAATCAATTGTATACAAATTATGGACTTTCTACAAAAAGTTCAAATCATAGCTTTTCAAAGAGGTAAGATTTTGGCTATAAGGTGGAAAGATAAGAAAGATGTGTGTTTGATGAGCAGTATTCATGATACTTCCATGGTCAGCCTTAAAAATAAAAAAAATGAAGATATACTCAAGCCGAAGATTGTTTCTGACTACAATCTAACTATGGGGGGTGTAGATCGCTGTGATCAGGAAATATCCTTTCATCCAACAATCCGAAAACGTCACAAAAAATATTATAAAAAGATATTTTTACATTTACTAGACAAGGTACTCTGGAACTCATTTTTGTTCTATAAAAATGTAGTTGGGAAACGTATTACATTTTTAGAATTTCGAATCTAAGTTGTAGAAGAGCTTTTACATAAATATGATGATGCAGCTTCTGGACAAAAGAATGTTGGCAGACCACTTACAATAGATAACCCTGCCCGTCTTACTGAACGACATTTTATAGCCCATATTCCTCCTACTCCTGCGAAACGTGAGCCTACAAGACAATGCAAAGTGTGTTGTTCAAAAAAGGATAAAAATGGGAAAAAGATAAGGAAGGAAACACGATTCTGGTGTAGCGATTGTGGAGTTGGTTTGTGCTTGGAAAAGTGTTTCCAGTTGTACCACACAAGACTGAATTACTGAACTACTAATAGGTATTCACTTTTATTTATTTATTTTTTTCATTTACTTATTTTATAGAAAATAGTTAATTTTTTTTTTTAATTTTTAGAAAATAATGCTCCACTAGAAGCGAACTTTACAACTGCCATGTTGAGTGGCAGCTGCCTCAAGCAAATATGCAGTAGCTACAAACTTTAAAAATTTTATACATGTAATTCAAAATATTAATTTTTAACTACTAAGTATATTTTATTTTGTTCTAAACATTTGATTTTTGCAATAAAAAAATTTGACAACTTGTGTACCCAAATCATCAAAATAACTTGACAGTTAAAGGGTTAAATAGGAAAGAATGTTGGACATGCCTTACCATAACGATCTCCGATTACAAAATATCTGTCAAAAACGTGCCCTCCGTTTAGCATAATGAGTTTCAAGTCAACAACTCCAGGACTACCGTAACTGTTACTTTCCTTAATGTTACTGGGATGTGAAACTGTCTCCCGATCTCTTCCCAAATAAACTGGTGTTGAGAATAGCTCTTGGTAGTGAAACGATTCTCATCCATATAGAGGATACTACTCCATTGATGAGATATCCAGTTTTTGTTCTCCTTACACTACTCTAAACGGCTCCATCGATGGCCAACTTTCGAATGGATACAACGTTCTGGACGGCGGGCAAATAGAACACCTTTGTGAAGGCATCTGACCACAGTAATCTGAAACACTTGTCGCCCTTTTGATGTACAGTTGCTGAGGAATGGTGCTTGCTGATTGGTATCTGGCTCTTTTTACCTTCGGGACTATAAATCGGTCATGCACTGCAATTCTTTTCCTAGGGTGGCTACCACCATCCTTTCTAACAAGTCTAATTACATATGGTTTGAAAGGCTTTCCTAGCGAGCAAAACGACACTTTTGTTAATTCCAATCTCTTCAGCTATACTTGTTAAACTTCGTTCCTTAGATATCTTTCATATCATTCTTCCACTTTCGAAGTCGCTTTTGAGATATCTTCAAGCCATATTTCATTAAAAAACTTACTAGCAGTTTCAGCGAATATCTTTAAATGTGCCTCCTATTTTCTCTTACTGTTGTCTTGACCTGCTCGCGCCGACTGCACACGTTTTGCTTACACCACGTCACCCATGACTTTTTTTTCCTGACATTTGCATACGCATCATCATTTCACTGCATTGCGTGTTCATTATACTGGTCGTAATAACCCCATTTCTGCAATTTTATGGCTGTTTGCTTAAATTTATATTATTCGTTAAGTTTTGTACACCAGTGTAAAATAATAAACTTCTGACCAAATATTTCTTTTAGAGTTTTTAAAGTATCTTCATAGTTTTCACAGCTCAAGCCTAAACCACGTATAGCTACTTCCACTTCATTTGACAGATACGAATTTAAATCATTTATTTTGTCAGAAACACTTAGATTCGAATTTTTGAGAATATTCACTTCAAATTGGGAATAAAAGTCATTACACTTTAATACATTTCCATCATACTGAGGTAACTGCAAACGATGTAGTTTTACTGCAATTTGATGTTCATTTCAGTTCTCAAAAACATTCGTGTTTTTAATTAGTTTGTTTCCGTTGCTTTATAATTTAGAAATTTATATGCGAGTATTTTCAACACAATAATATTATCTTTATATGTCTGCTGTTTTCCATTTTTTATTTTTATTTTTTTTTTTATTTCTTCAAGTTTACAGAAATGTAGAACATCCCTGTATCGTATTTTAACAAATCTTCATATTTAGCCAGGAGTTTTGCTAATAATACTTCAACTGCCTCAACCAATTTATCTTCTTTATTCAATTCAATTTATTTTGATATCGTTGTATCAGTTGTCGCCTTTCTGACAGTATTTCTAGCTGTTTTTTTTAAATTTCCATATCCATTCTAATTAATTTAAATTACCCAGATTCGCAGATAAATTTATTCAATTCGCTATTTAACAAAATATCTAATAATTTAATAATTTTATTAATTATCTAAATAATCACTTCGCTAAATCCAATTATCTAAAGGCGTGGTGCCGATTTTCGTAACCAAAAAGTGTTTAAACTAGAACTAGAAAATTCGCAATTTATGTAATGGAAATTTCGCTTACCTGTGAGATTTGCGCTTTTCAAATCAAAGATCGATAAAATAATCCACGAGACTTTCTTGGCATCATTAAATTAGTTTGTTACTAAGTTGCTCAACACATTTAAATAAAGAATAAGATTCGCTATTAAAGTTCATACATATCTGGGTCAACTTGAGGAGTAGTCATGAGGGGCCTCTCGTAAGGCTCGTAGCGTACTCTTTTTTCTAGTTTCAACAACGCCTCCTGACCCAAATGTGTAGCAGTTTATGTTTAGCTGTATTTTATTGTTAATAATTAATTAGTATTTTACTAAATATCTGTTTTGATTTTTTAATACATCATATATTTTTGTAACACTGGTACATCACATAATTAAAGTGATTTCAAAAGCCGATTTTGATTTCCACCATGTTCTTCTTCGTTTTCGTCAAGGATACTTATAAGGGTAAACATCCAATATAATTAAACCATTCAATTTTTATAAATGTATTTAATTACAATTTAAATATTGATAAGTAGTTTGAGTGGTAATTTGCGTATGTTAGAGAAGGCGCAAACGATAAACTACGGATAAAACGAAATGCAGTAAATTAGAGAATAGTTCCGATATTCTTTTTAGCCGCTGTAGAAAATATTCATTAATTTTAAAATCAGTAAAATTGCTGAAAATCAGGTATATTAATAATATTTTGTTCTGAATCTCGAACATCTTTAAAAAACACTTATTTAAGAAAAAAAAATACTTTTAATACATTGAAAAAATATCGAAAAAAACTTATTAAATTTACAACATTTATTTCATTAATTACGTTTACTATATGTATATATTTCTGATTGTAAAAAACAATCTAGAAAAATTTTCCAGTATATTTTTAACCTTTTAGAGTGGCAAACTTATGAACTTAGTATCCTATTTCAAGCAGAATGATGCAATATAGAGACTTCAGTTACTTTGTACAAATATTTATAAACGTTGTTTTTTGAAGAAACTTTTGAG
>BMAW01026689.1:0-19185 GCA_019974015.1 Nephila pilipes
CGTATAATAATGATGTAATATAAACATGAAGTTGAAAGGAAAAATTATGTTACTTTACCGAAGTGGTTCATTTACAATATATATATATCACTGGCTTTCATATTCAGCAGATGCGATTTTTTTCCCCATCATAAGTTGACAGTAATTGATGCTTCAATGCTTTTATTACACTGAAAAGCTTAACTATCTTAGTAAAATCATATATTTGAGGTATTGATCCAGATTGCTAACTTCAAGAGTTAGTGGGATATCTCCAAAACTAATTATACTATATGAAAGCTATCTAAAATTGATTTCTGAAGTTTTAAGATGAATAGTAATCCTTATTTTATATTTATATTTTTTGTTTTATTGTCAGCATACTGAATATCAATTTCATTACTTGTTGTGGTTATATTTATTTGCAGGATAATTATGTTTTTCAATTGAATGCATATATAGTTTATCAGTCAAGATAATTATATATATAGGATTTATCAAATTTCATGTAAATCTGAAGCGTTCTCACAACGTTTTCTTTTTTTAACTTTTGAAATTTTTATTGCTAATATTAATCAATATCTCATAATTTCAATATATATATATATATATATATATATATATATATATATATATATAATGTGGTACAAAATATTTAAAAAATTACATTAGACAATTCCGCAGACATTTTAAGATTACAAATATATTTATTCCGACTTATATTGAAATAATAAAACGAAATCTTCATGGCTTTTCAAATCCATTTCTTAAATGATCAAAAATATTCACGAACTTAATAACATTATACCAAATGCTCAAAAAGGAGTTTTGATATTATTAAAGTTGTACTAGAAGGAACAAGAGGGCTATTTGCGATTGACAATGTATTTTTTAACCTCTATCAAATGACGAAGACGACATCATACCCAGGTGTCTTGTAACTTCCACATCACGCCAACGAGAGGACTTTGGGTATAAATAGATTTAACGTGCATCAGCCCTGGCAATACGGCGGGTCTTTAGTGGCATCCAGGCTCCAACCCGTAATTCGACGAAAACCGCGAATCCGCGATCATGATCTCTAAGCTACCACGGTTACATAATCGTTTCTGGAATATTTATAATGCTTTAGTTTCGTAGAAAATTTAATTTACTGGTTTGGATAACTGTCAAAATTTTTCTTATTTATATCCTTTAAATGCAGAAGCAATTTATAAAAACTCTTTTTATATGTCGAATTCATTATCCATCTCTGTGGAATAAGAAATGTATGGAAATAGAAATTTACACACGTTCAAATGATTTCAGTTTGTATTCTTAAACTCTGGATTCAATTAAATTTTAGAAATATTAAAATATGTTCTATTCAATTAAATTAAATGGTATTGAATTTCTTTTTTGCGATTATCAAAGATCAAGATAAGAACATTATTAAACAGCAACACAAGCGGCATCTGTTTTTAAATTACCATTATAAATATTTTGAATTGAGAGTTTATAAAAGTGATGGTAGGAAATTATTTAAAAAAAAAAGCTGAGATTAAATATATGTGAAATTAAAAGGAGACTTCAAAGGCGGACTACGTATTCTTCATAGAATAAAATTTTTTAAACTCAATTTTCTTCCCATTAGATTTCTAGGTCTTATTCACTGTTTTGACTACTTGTTTCCACATTTTACTATCGATATAATCGACTGATCAAACTTACTTTGTCCTTAGGCAGAATATTACTATAACATGTCAGAGATTACAATCAAAACTGTATTCAAATTGAAATTTTATAACGTGAATGCTTTTGATGAAAAGAGGAATTTTAATGAGAAGATGAATTTTAAAGGCTGATATCGAGAATAAATTTCATTTGTTTTTGTAACCCGTTCAAAATTAATTTTATTTATAATGAAATATACTTTATACCAAATAAAAATTAAATAATAACTTTATTATTGATTTATTTATATATTTATCTTCTTTCCTTCCCAACCTTCCAAATATTTCAAGGCAATTTAAGATTATTTACAATTAATTATGTTACGGATAATTAATAATGTTGTGAATGGGCATTTGCTCTTCAATATAATATGAAAATGACTCATATACAGTTTTTCTCAAATAAAATATCTTATAACTTACAACAAATCAAATATGATAAAATAAATTTATAAAACATACGATTACGAAATACGTATGTTTTGAAACTTACTATACATATTAAATATGAAAAACATAATACTTAATTTTTGTAACTTAGATTTCTTTTGACAGTATATAAAATTTATGAAAAATTCGCTAATCATACAACATGATTATCATCCAACTCACTTATCATGACATTGCTTATTAATAAACTGAGAACAGGTACATTTTGCTGCAAACTCCTCTAGACTGAAAATATAAACTCTTATGAATCATAGTGGAATATTCCAGAACATTGCTTTGAAAACGAAGAAAGAAAGAAGATTTCTAGAAGATTTTAGAAAATATGAAGAAATCTAAAAAATTATTTAAAACTTTTAATCAAAATTTCGACGTTTCCATTACTGTGTTTTGAGACTAATCACTTGCCATTTAAAAATGAGCATTGATGGTAGCAAAAAATAATAAATAAAAATAAAATATCAATATTAATAAAACGTGATTCAATTAAGACTATGGTTTAAAAAAATAAAATCTTACTTAAATAACTTAAAATCAAGAAATACTGAAAAAATGATGACAGAAATAAATAAATAAGAAAGTACAAGAATAATTTAAAATGCAGTTTCTGATTCTGAAAAGGAAAATGCACATATATATTAGTTTAAAGGATCTGAACCTTCCCACTCTTCAAATTACTTTAAAACGAATTGGCAAAACTTGAGAAATTCAATGAAGTCTAAAAATTCCAAGAGATGGAATGAAACATGAAAATTTAATTAAGAAGAGTAGAATTCAGAGTAATCACAAATATATTTTAGTTAATTCAAAATAATGCATTAAACTTTAAAGCAGGCGCATTAGGGGAGAATATCAAGTGACATAAATTCAGTTGTTAAAACTTTTTTTTCATCTCTCAACTGTTCGAAATTTGTAGGTTTCAAAATTGGCATGGAATAAATAGTTTTTTTACTAACATTCTACTTCATTATTTGATTTTATGTGTTATAGAGTAATAAAAGTTATTTTCCCAGCCAATTCTAGCTCAAAGTAAAAAGTACTTTTATATTAATAGTACAAAAGCTGGCAATTATATATATTTTATAAAAGCCTTAAAATTTTATAGCTATATTTAATTCTATAAAGTATTTATTATTAATCTTATAGTTATATATTCTTAATCTTTATATCTGTAAATAAAATAAGAGTAATGGATTTGTTAAATATACAATAAATTTTTGATCTTTAAGTCTCCTCCTCATCTATTGATTGAGGATTTAACTAAATAAATATTTTTAATAATAAAAACCTTAAGTTCTTACTAATAATGAATTATGTTTACAAAAAATACTTATTTTTAGCTTAATTTATATCTATCATTTTTAATACGTATTTGAAAAATTATGAGGATGGCTTGATCTCATATAGTTAATGTGTAACTTCTTATAATTACCTATTTCTAAAATTGAATTTGGAACAA
This sequence comes from Nephila pilipes, assembly GCA_019974015.1. NCBI lineage: Eukaryota > Metazoa > Arthropoda > Arachnida > Araneae > Nephilidae > Nephila > Nephila pilipes. The sequence continues at coordinate 3,598 of BMAW01026689.1, forward strand.
AATAATTTTTTCGTAAAATCTAATTGAATTCAAGGCTCTTAAATATGTAAATAGTGTGATAGTTTGGCATAAAGATACTTTATTAACCTTAAAATTTAAAGCTTCTCTTTTGTCATTGATTCTACTGTTAATTATATTATTAATACTTTTTAATATCCAAGTCTAAATATTCGATCTACTTATCATTTTTCTTCATTTGAATTATGTTAAAATACATAGGATAAAAAGATGACTAAGTTTATCGTCATAGTTATTTTTATAATTCTTTATAATGTGATCATCGTTACACATAAATATAAGGAAATATATTTTATCTATATAGTTTTTTTAATAAAATTGCAAATAAATTTTAGATAAATTAGTTTTTGTTAGTCCATTTCGTGGTATACTTTTAACTATTTATAATTGTTTATCATTGTATTTAATAGAAATTTTCGTACTACAATATTAAATATTGGCAATAGTTGTAGAAGATAGAAATTTATTAACATGATAATTATTTTAAATAATTTAAAGTACTAAAATAAGATCATTTATATATATTAAATTAAACAGGTGTTAAAACTCATAGCTTAGTAAAAAAATATTTATGTTACTGTTTAATATTCTTAAAAATATATAAACTAATTTTAATATTAACAATATTACTAAACTAAATAATACAGTTTACTTGTTTTGAGATATAAATATTACATCTATTTTAGAACAGTTCTAAATTTAATAGGTTATTTATGTGAGATTTTGCAGTTACAAACACATGTGGATTTGTAATGTTGTTAATTGTGATTCAGTTTTTTACGCACACACATACACATTATGATGATCTGCATAGTCATATTATTTTCTATATTTTTCTTTATTTTCCTTTTTTCACTATTGTGAGATTATTAAATGGAACTGTCACCTTCCCTTTGTAAAGTCGACATGAGTGGATTCACTTTCCGAACTTTAGTGATTATAAAAGTTAACGTAATTTTTTTCGAGATCTTGCTTTCTTATAATTCCCTCTTGATGTGCGAAGCATGTCTCTCTGCTCTCTTTTGAAATGTCTCACCACTATGTAATATATGCAGTCTGTAATAAATAGATGCTCTAAACTTGTTAATATAATACATCTCTATAGAATAAAATAATTCTTCATCGATTGTGTGAACAGAATTATCGAAACTGCATCAGAGAGTTCGTAATGTCTTTACCAAAAAATGTCAGCGGGATCGCATTTTCTATCCTTGCCACTCTCAGACGACTACAAAAATTCTGCGAAATGTGACTACCTTATTAATAAAGAAAAAGAGTGGTTTAGAAAATTAGAAAAAATCTCCTTCGATCTCTCTCCTGAATCCGATCAAAAATTAGGTATTATTTTCAAAACCTGAATTGGCAACCTTTAAAGGAACTTTTAATAATTTACAGCATAAAAACGGACCAATCCCGAGCATCAAAAAGTGCAAATTTTACTGAAAAAAATTCTTTAAAGAAGATTATATGTTCCTGTTATTTGGATTTGAAAGTCTGAAGAACACTTGCATTCACACGAAGTGGATTTTAAAAGAAAACATAAAATTTTCTGGGATATATTAAATTTAAAAACTCATTCTATGTTTAAAAATATTGTTGTGGTAAAAGAATATAATAATTACGTCGTATACTATTCCAAATTTTGAGTTCATGCTCTTCAAAAAAAAATTATTTCTTAGAATATGAACATTTTGATAAAAAAAAATTTGCAGTGTTTTGATTGGTATATGAGTTTTACGATATTCTAATTATTTCTATTTAGAGCATCGGAGTGATATCTTCATTTAAAATGGTAACTTTGATGATAAATTTCTTTGATTTTTTTGAAATATTATTTAAATTAGCTCTGATTTGATGTTAAAAAGTTTCTAAATATTTCTCACATTTAATATATTTGTGTTTAAATTAGAATTACATTTGTGTCAGTTAGAATTGAATGATATTAATGATTTAATTGTAGTAGATTTTATGTATTGAAGATCAGATAAATTGATAAATATTGATGATTCGGTAGATACACAAAATGAAAAAGTTTAACATGCATTTGTTTTATAGTTTAGTTAAATGCTCATAAGGGTTTAAAAAGGTAAATGCGTTGCGTATTATTCTAAAATTTTAAATCATTTTGTTAGAAGTATGTGAGGGAATTTAACATTCTTGAATTACAAAAACTTTTTATATTGTATGACATATAAATTAAAATGATAATGATTCGATTTCTAATATTATAAAATGTTTAGAAATATGTTAAAATGTTTTATTTTGAGATGTCAGGTAAGCAATTTGAAATAGGTATGTTTATAAGAAATTTTTTTTTTGACTATTAAATACTTTTTTTGAGTCAAATGAAATATATTCTTTTAATAAAACAATTAAATGAGAAATGCTAAGTATCATATTCGGCTTTAAAAAGAATATTTAGCAATATGTTTTGTTTTGAAATAAAAAGTAGTTTTTAACGGTAATTTGAGCTTTAAAGGATGTTTTGTATTACATAGAATGAATGTCTGGTTTAGCTAATTTCTCATGTACGGTGTAATAATAAGATGAATAAATATAAATGATAGATAATTTATATTGTTAATATAAATAACTAAATAAATAAGGCCGTTGCATATAAGGTTTGACCTTTGGACAAGCGTGGAAATATTTTGTCGGAACAGACCATGCTCCTACAGCCGCAAAGAGAATCAAGTTCTGGCTTAGAAATAGTCGTAGACTAAATCACTAAAGGATTATAATATAAATATGTTTTCAAAATAATTTTGGTTTCCTTGATAATTATTCACAAGTGTGTTTACAGAATTGTGTTGTGTTTACCAACGAATACTGTATTTGTGATTCAATGCATGTAAAATATTTCTAATTGCAATCTTAAAAACTTTCGTGTCTAAAGTATTGAATGTTATCGCGTACTAAAGAAATTCTTAATTTACCAAAATACCACTAATTTATAATTGTTATTTGCTTACATTTTTTAGTTTCCAGAATTCATATTATGATGCAAAATTATACTACTGACAAAAAATTGATATTAGAATATTGTGCGTAGTGCCACACAATAGCAGAAATACAGTTAAAATAATTAAGCATAGACAGCAATATTAATATTCTACTCATTTGTTCCTCAACATTATATTTATTATTTTGAATGTAAATAATGTTTCTTTTAAGTAATACCTTTTCTGCAATTTCACTCTAGCTAACTTGTGAAAAACTAATTTTTCGTTCTCGCAGTTTGACTCTTCAAAGCTGAGACACACTAAAAAGACACCTGTCTTGGGGTCCAAGTTTGCGGAGGAGGAAATAGTGATGGCCTGTATAATTAATTTCTTTTCCACATATTACCTTTGTTAAATGCAGCTATCAGCTTCAGTTTGCAAAGTCGAATGGAGTGGGCTCACTTTCCAAGCCTCGGTTATTTTAAAAGCCGAAGTAATTTTTTTCGAGTTCTTCCTTGCTTACGATTCCATTTTCTTCAAAAACAATAATTCAACAAGCAAAAAGAAGAGCAAAATGTTTTTAAAACATTATTTATCTACAGATTCTGCGTTGTTTTATTTGTTTACGTCAATTGTACATAAGCAAATATTTGCACTATTTACAAAATATACAAGGTTTTCCAGACTGCCTATATTTTAACCCGCCTTATCAGTCAGGATAAATCATATCAAAACAAGGAATAACCCGCCTTACACGATCAGGAACCGAATGTATTCTGCTATATTTATCCATGAACCCGTAAGCTCTCACTTACACGAGAAAAGGCGTCTCCTGGAGGAACCAAATAATTTATTTCCAACACATCTTGCCATGAGAAACATGCCACTATGCTCTCTTGTGTGATGTCTCGCCTCTATGTAATATGTGCCATTAGTGATAATTAGATACCCTCAATTTAATAAGAAAACCAATGCAGTTTGTTTATAAGAAGTATAGAAATTTTATTTTTGGAATAAAAAACTGCCTGATCGATTGCATTAACACAACCATCAGGACAGAATCAAAATAGAGTTTATGATGCTGTTATATTATTTGTGTATACACACACACACACACACACATATATATATATATATAACAGGTCATTTGAAAAGTCCCTGGCCTGACACAAAGATGGCTCTACTAGAATTAAATCTATATGTTTTTAGTTAGCCCTAAACCTCAAAAGATGCGTGTATAAATTTGACAGCTGTCGGATCATTAGTTTGTGAATTATAGCATTTTGAGTGAAGCCACTTTTGTTATTGTGAAAAAAATGGATAAAAAGGAATTTCACGTGTTGATAAAATATTGCTTTTTGAAGGGAAAAAATACAGTTGAAGCAAAAACTTGGCTTGATGTCGAGTTTCCGGACACTGCCCCAGGAAAATCAACCATCAAGGATTGGTATGCTAAGTTTAGACGTGGTGAAATGAGCACCGAAGACGGTGAACGCAGTGGACGCCCCAAAGAGGTTGTTACCGACGAAAACATTAAAAAAATCCACAAAATGATTTTGAATGACCTTAAATTGAAATTGAATGAAATAGCAGACACTCTAAAGATATCAACTGAACGTGTACATCATATCATTCACGAATATTTGGGTATGAGAAAGCTCTGTGCAAAGTGGGTGACGCGCGAGCTCACTTTTGACCCAAAACAACGACGAGTTGATGATTCGGCGCAGGGTTTGAAAATGATCAAGCGTAATATACCCGAGTTTTTGCGTCGATATGTGACAATGGGTGAAACATGGCTCCATCATTTCACTCCGAAGTCCAATCGGCAGTCATCCGAGTGGACTGCACACGAAGAACCCGCTCCAAAGCGTGGGTAAACGCAATAGTCGGCTGGCAAGGCTATGGTTATCGGTTTTATTGGTAGGGATTACTTCAGATCACGTAGTAACTCACTTGGTATAGGATGAAGTGATTTTGAAGGACTTTGATATCATATATATATATATTGATCTATGAAGCGTATTATTTTTAATTGATGTGCTGATTGCAGGATATCTCTTTTAGTATACGCAAGTAAACACTCTTTTGTTTGTTAACAATATTATGGTAAAAAAATTTAAATAAGCTAAATCATTTCAGTAATATAATTTTACTAAACACAAATAGAAAAAGGTGTCTTAGTTTTTAAAAATAGAAATACAATTTAAGGATTAATATAATTATATTGTATAAACACCATATTTTTACATTATTTCTTAAGAATGTTGGACAATTTTTTTTATGAAATTATAAAGAAGAGAAAAGTTTAAAGTTAATCAAAAAAATTTTCAGAATAAGACACTTATTTTAATACGCTTTGTACGTTTAATGCATTATCTCACCAATTTTAGTATCCGTAATGGTTTAGTGTTCATGTTCGTGTATTTGAGGCTAGCAGTTTTCATCGAGTCGTGGGTTGAAACTCTGATGTCACTAAAAACCCGCTGTGTAGAGTTATATCTGACGAAGTTCCAAGTACTTCCATTAACGTTGTGAGGAAGTTTGGAGAAAAAGATGCCTGCTCAGGTGTTGTCTTGGTTGCTTGATCGTGGTTCAAAATTACGACGTCCATCACCAGCAGACCTCGCGTTAATTCTCAGTGCGACGTTAATAAGCAATCACAATCTCATCTGTTTTAGAAATAAGTGAATATTTATTTATTAGAATGAGTCTATTATGTTCAATATTAGAGAGGTTAAGAATTTTATATTTACTTCTATTGCACTTTTAACACTTTTTTGAATAATGTTTTTTAAAAATTTGAAAAACTTTTGCAGCACACTTACAATTCTCTCCGGGCACAGCTGTTGTAAATTGCTGACACGAAACTTTTCAGTCCCCAAGGCATTCAGTATATAAGAATTGTTTTTATCTTTTTTCAAGAGGCTGAGGGAGAAATTGTCCAAACAATTGAGTTGTGAACATTTTATAAAGTAGTAAATAGTCCGTTTAGTTATAGAATAGAATAGAATTCCGTTTAGTTAACATTCAGAGCAATCAGAACAATTGCTAACATTCAGAACAATTTGTTGTAGAACAAAATGCTGAAATGATATATCAAATTCAAAGAGAAATTCAGGGATATTGAGAAGAGTATTGTACATTTGTTTTAAAAAAAGAATATGCCTCAATATCAATATTTTATCGTAAAGATCTCAATGAATTTAAACGCAATAAAACTTTTATTACTCTACGGACTGAAGATTTAAATTGAATTGACAATCTGTAAAATATTAAGTTATAATAACTCTATGTTGGTAAAGGTAAATAATGTACCGTCATGCCACTTTTGCTAGATATACCTTTCATCTTACATTTTGCTTCAAAATTGAACAAAATTGTACCAAATATCATTCATTTAAATTAATGCATAAATTAGTCAGTAAATCTAATTTTAAAGTAAAGGAAGTAACTTCTGAAAAAAATGACTTCTATCGGCTCTATTATGAAAACTTGAAATTATTATGATTTAGCCAATTTATTGTTTTTATATGGGCTTTAGAATTATAGTCTCTTTCAAAAGCTGCTTTTTAAATAGATAAATATTTTAATTTTCATTTTTATACAATAGATTAATGTAAAAAAAAAAATCTTTGTTGATTAAAGAAGATATAATGTTAAAATTTTAAATAATACGATTCAAAAATAAATATGCTTCAGTGGAAATGCAGACAATAATTGCATCATTAGTAGCGTCAACAATACGTTTATTAATAATTTCAATTTTCTACGATTTCATAGATTTATTTCCCTAATAAATAATGAATTCGATTGGATCATGAATAACTATAATTTTGATTTAATGTATATGGAGAGAAATTTGATAACATGTAACGAAACATAAATTACCAAATTATTCTGATGTTGAAAGGGGGGGAAAAACTGGAAAGTTCTACACACACACTCATAAACGATGCACAAAAATCTCGTAGTATTTACAATACATTGGAGAATATTTTCGAAAAGAAATAAGGATACGTTTTATTAAAATTTCATTTTTTACACTCTCTTTAAGAAGTGGCTGTTCTATCATTGTAAATTAAATCGGACGTACCATGATAGTGAAAGCAGGATGAATGTAATAGTTACATCAACGCAATTATAACTGTAATAATTATTTATACGTTAATCGTCTTAAGCCTAATTTGCTGTTATTTCCAGATAAAGACAGTTATTACATATCCTGCTCATCTTTTACCTTTTGACATATCTTAACATACAGTATCTTGAATCAAATAATAAAACACATTTGGCGAATGACATAAACAATTCGTTTTTATCTAATGAAGATTAATTATAATAGTTAGAATCAAAGAATAACGTTTATCTTAAACTATTTTCGCTCTTTACTGTTCTTATAATTTTACCGTAATGAGAATCCATCTATCAGATGACTGGAATCACTTGGAGTTATTTTTATCTGCTTTAAGAGGATATCGCGTTACTTACTGTGATTGTTTATGAGTGATATTACTTCAAATAAATCAACACAACTGTTTGAAATGTAAACAGAAACGCTAATAAATGAGAAGGAGACAAATGTAATAATGATGCTGTTGATTAATATTCTTTAAACAGTTCTTTACTTCAATCATATTAATATTTAATTTATTATAGGGACGTGTAGCGTACGTTAATGTCATAGAATTAGTTATTCAAAGAAAAAGAAATTGTATTAGCATTCATTTAACACTGTAGAAATGATGTTCATAATCTCAATGACTAAAAACTAATATCGTTACTTACTGCATTCGTGTAATATTGATAAAGAATACTATTTGATTTCTAAACCCTGATTCTCTCACTTTAACTTAAATTTTAACATTTGATAATTTGAACATATCTATATTTATTAAATATTTTTAAATAAAACAGTCATCTAAAAATGGACTGATTGATACCTTTATTAATGCACTTTTAAACATCACGAGGACTACAGGCGTTGGACCTCTTAATTTTGACTGTGGTCAAGTGAGGAGGACCACACATAAGCTAGCACTCCAATCTGTAAACTTCCACACCATGCCCTCGGGGAGTCTTGGAGTCATGACGGAGTCAATTTGCATCAATCACAACAAGGCGGTTCTTGAGTAGGAAAAGAGCTCAATCTCACGACTCGACGGAAACAACGCCGGCCGCGATTTCGCAACCATGGCAAAAAGCTAATGCGGCATTTTGAAGAATTTCACCTTATACAAAATCACAGAATTAAATTCAGTTTTTTGTAGATTATTCTTGATGGCCGCATCGCACATCGTCTCATAAATCTGAGACTTATTTGAATTTCTTTTTTTTTGTTATTTTATCATGCCAACGTGCAATTTTAGCTTCGAACTGCCTTTTACTTGAGGATGATATATTGATAAAAGGGCGCCAAAGAATTTCTACCTGGAATCCTGCCAGCTCTATAATTGAATTCTATTAATATAAAATCACTCTTTGCATTCATTTGTTACGTGACAAGCAGCTGAATCTCTCTGTAGCGGTATTATTACACGAACTTGCAACTCGACCAATCCTCCCCCTAAAAAAATAGAAATATCTGAATAAATTTTGTAATTTGAGATCATTAGTACGTAAATATCAATGTTAATGGCTCAAAGAGAGCTCAAATCCGATTTTTATGAATTAATTAATTAACATAATGAAGAGAGTAAACTTCTAAAAATAGCTCACCTGCAACTATGCGGCTTCGTGCGTGTTTAATTACTCTACTTTAAATATATTTAAATTCAAATTTTGGAAAATTCTGCTTACAAATTTTCGAGTAATGAACTTTTAATTAATGGGTTCCTTCTTGTTAATTAAGCATCTCAAACATTTGAAGATATGAATTTTTCTGCTTAATATTTTCAAAATATATTTTATCAATCAGTACATTTTTTTTCAATTCAAAAAATATTTTTAATGAAATGAAGTGAGGAATACTTTTTGATAGATAGGAATTATTAAACATTACTAACAATTTTTACAAATAATTAGATTCCGCTTGCTATAGAACCCTTAAATTCAAAATATCTTGCGATTCCCTCTAACAGTTTAGGAAATACTTAAGGGCAAAACTGCAGATTGGAAATGTAAACATTAAGGGAGATTCATAAACAAGTTGATACAACTTAATTACAGTTTCACTTATACCGCAGTGCTAGAAAAACATAGATAATAATGTTAATCACACACACTTTGGAGTCAAGTATCCTGATATATGGCCACTAGCAATTTTTTTCAAATATCTGGAAATAAATAATTAGATGTAATTGCAGTTTGAGATTCTCAGAAATATGCACAATTTCCTAGCACAATCTGCAAAAAAATGCTACAAAGATAAATTATTAGAAAATAAGCTAGAAGTCAATTAGCAATGTAAATTAAGTTAATGCATTAATCTATTAACATCATAATTTAGTTGTAATTTGAATAAATAGCATTAAAACCAATTTTTCGCAACTACAATGAAAAGCCCAAAAGTTATTATAGAGATGTCCCATGTGTTAATGATTGTAATTCAATTAATTCGAACTGATTTATTTGACTCGCCTTGTTTTTTTTTATCAATGAGTTAATTTAAACTCTCAAGCCACACATAAAAAAATTATTTTTATATCGACTAAATGTCTCAGATTGGAATGATAAATGACAAAATGAAACATAAATGTATGCACAAAAACAAAATAATTCAATTAGAGCTCTCATAGAACAAAAAAAATTATTTTTATTTCCATATGATTTTATTATTTAAAATAGTTGATAGTTCTGATAATAATTATTTCATGCATTTTTATATTTGTATTCGGAGCAATATCTTACAATGCACAGAATTTTTTATTCTCACTAAATAACAATATATGATATCATTCGACTTGTCTGCAAATTTGCTCAAGTCAATATTCATATCTTATAACAATAGATAATACATTTCATAGAAAGTTTACACGTTTTCTCAAGCAATTAAATAGTTTCACGAAATTCCTCTTTTACTGGGAAAGGACTTCTATCCCAAAAATCCCCTTAATTTTAGTAAAATATATAATTGTAAATATAAGACAGGAAAATATTTAACTTTTCGAGAGGTAGAAAGAGCATGCTGAATTGAGAAGGCATGTCAAGATAAACCACTCTGGTCATAATTTGCAATAACATTTTAAATTATTGGTGTGATTTGCAACATAAACAATGAAAAACGTTATTAGTATGAAATTAGTTTCAGAATAATATTATAACAAAATTCAAATCTTTTAACAAACATTTATTTCTATTTGAATACAATCAATTTTTCTCCTCGAGAACTCTGACAAAGAAAACACCACAAATGAAAGAACGATTACAAATTGGACTTATATCGAAACATCATTTAATATTTTCTTGATTTTAACTGTACGTCGTATTTCCGTTTTATACACACACGAACACACACACACACACACACACACACATATATATATATATATATATATAATATGTGTGTGTGAGGTGGTTACAGGAGTTGAACTTAGTCAAATGATTTGTTAAAGTTAGACAAACACACATTTTAATAATCACATATGAACACAATTACTGGATGCACACGGGTTGGGCAAAACGACCGCAATGATGGCCAGTATAACAAAAATGCATATCATGTCATAAACGTAAATATATGGTATGGCATTAATTTACTGCCTCGGTGCAGTAATAGGATGAAGTTTAATATTAACACTAGTCTACACAACCTAGCAGTTGTAGGTTAAAATTTCTTTTTTATTTCTCCACGCGGTCGAACAGTTTAATTTTTCTCCTCATTTTTCTCTGCACTCTTCTCGCGAAAAAAGGTCAGGGACTCAGTTGCTCGCATCTGACCGCAGTGCCATCATTTGGTCGTCGCAAGTAGATGAAAACTTATCATAGAACATGAGACACAAACCACGTTGAGAATGAGAGTTACGTGAAAAACACATGCAGGTTTCGACTTCATGCTTGAACGACAAAAGTATAATACGAACAGTAATATTTATTTAATATCTTAATTAATATAAGATTCGATGAAAGGGATACTCACTGACGTCCTCGCACAAACTACAATGACGTAACTGCGATTTCCGACAGCAATTAAATATGTTTTTATTGTCACCTGAATCGAGGACTATATCCGCGCTAAAAGATCCTCCCTTTTCTTCACAGGCGTCGCGTTAATAAATAATTTAAGGTGACCCTATTGTTAAAATTCATACGGATTCAATTCCTGACAAATGTAGAGGCCATGTAACTGGTCTCGCACTTCCAATTCACATCCTTTGGTAAAATGTGAAGAGGATGTATCATGCCTGAACCACGACAGCAAGTAGGGTCCCAAGAGACAATTACTAAGGATTACTTTATACACTTTGACACTAGACCTCGGTTCAGGTATGAGGTCATTCATTGCCACATGACATGTGGTGATGCATCATGCACACATGTTTTCATCTATCGCCCACGTTTGTGCATTGTGAGTGTTGACAATGCCTTTGGCGTAAAGCTGGCTTCGTCAGTAAATAAAATAGAGACAGGAAATAAAGGATTAGGATGTGTGATGAAATCAAGCATCTAGTTTACGAATTGTTCCAAACGTGGATAGTCACCTTTGTTTAGAAATTAGATCTTCTGGATATAGAAGAATAAATATTTGTAGTGTGTTGAGCATTCCATACCACCATATGCGGAGCATCGAGTTCTACTGCAACTGCTCGTGCACTTGTCGACAGGAAATCGGTAAATAATGCAGTATGGTTTCTTCCACTTGAGAATTGCGCAATTTATGTTGTCTCCTTGCGTCAAGTAAATTTAATGGAAAATCCCTATCTCCCGTAATAGTCGGCGAATCGTGGCGAAGGTTCCATGGTACGTAGTGAAAATAGAATAGAGCGTCTAGACCTGCTGGGTTTGAAGCTCCGATCTGTGCAAGATAAGTGCTGATCAATTTTCCGAGTGCTCAATGCAATTTAGTAGTCATATAAAATTATTTGGGTGAACTTAAGAAAAGGGAAAATAATCTGGTCTTGAAAGAAAAATCAGAATAGTTCCTATTGGTAAGAAGGATGGTGTAGAGGGGAGTAGGGGAAATTCCTGAATTATGATTGGTCGGAAGTGTGCCCAATTTTCAAAAGTTATAACTGAAAAACTTTTAAGAAAGGGTTAAAGCTAGTCCTTGTATAAAAATATTCATTTCATCGATTTTGTGTTTTGTACATCTAATCTTTTTACAAGATTTATGTAATTAGGGAAGGATATGAAAAGTTGCTGTATTTCCTTGATCGCATCAAAGATACTTAATTCTTCTAGGGCTGCGTTTTGCGATTTTTCATTTTCATAGCTTTGGGTTTTTGAAGGTTCTGGTGGTGAGTTTTTCTGACTGCTTTTCTCTGGATTGAAGGCTTGAACATAGGATAAGTTTGCATTTACTTCTGTTGAAGTCAAAAGTTCGATTTCGGTTATAAGAGTTGGTAGTGGCTTGATCATTTTTTAGCTTAGGGAACCTAGGGTAGCCTTCCCAAAAAGGGATATGACCTGATTCCTTGCAGTTAATACATATAAGATTTTCTAGTTTTTCTTTAATATTGCATTCATTAGATCTGTTAAGGCATCTTGTGTTTGTATTACAGTTTTTGGAGGAGTGATTAAAATAATTACAATTCTATCATTGGGTGGTATTTATTTTCTTTTCGTACTGGACAATTTCCAATGTCATATAAAGACATTTCTTGATGCTGTCTATTTCTTGAAAATGTTCCTTTTATACTATTTCTTGCGTAAAAAGTGGGAGGGTTTTCTGGATTTGTTATGAATCAGCATGGTTGAGAGTCCTTTTAAAACAACTTTAAAAGGATTATTAGATGGAGGTTCAATTATGTGGTAGTCTACTTCTTTTCTTTGAGATATGAAGTGATTATCCTTGAGTATCACTGTTATTAAGAAAAATTTGATATAGTCTCCTACTAATACCGATTCGATATTTGGGACTATTTTACTGATTCCCTTTAGTATTTCCTTTTTTTATTCTTCAGTGTGCTCATCACAATTGGTGGTATTTTCCCTCCAATTTGTTTTTGCGAGGTAGATGGAGAGTCATTATTCTGATCTGGAGTTACAGTAAGTGTTGAGAAAGGGTTCAAAATCGGTATTTGAAACTGGGGTTTCTTTCTCTGCTGCTTTGCCGTTTTTGTCGGCCATCTGAACCCATCCTATTCGGAGGCTTCTACAATTACTTGATGGGGGATGGAGGGTTAACTGAATGGAATGCGTTTTGGGGGAAGTTATTCAGGTAATCATCACTTATATGATTAGTGCACAGAAACGGCATTGAATTTAATTTGATCTTACCTGCAAGTTCTTGCTGTGAATCTTTTTTATATTCGCAGTAATTTTCACTTACTTCTTTTATTTCTTCAGGGTCAGAGCTTTCTGGGGGAGTGACCGATTTCTCTGGAACCTGATAGGATTGTTCAGAGTTTTTCTTGGCTTCCCTGTAACCGAGTGTAACTTTTTGCTTTGTACGAGCCATGCTTAGATTGGATCCTATAATACGGACCATGCCTTCTCTGCCATATGTTGGTACATCCACAGTGCTAAAGACCCAATGCCATCTGCTCGAACGTACATCAGTCGCAAATTGCACTCGTGTTGTTTCTAAAGTGATGTTAATAAAACCAACTAATTGACCGAACTTCAATTGCATATCAGCATATACCTGTTTCGTATGATCAACCATTACGATATTTTTTAAATAAATAAATGTATACTATACATGTTTATTACTTCACTAGCTATAATTTAACCTTCCAAGCGTAAGGCACGTAAAATTCCGACATATTCGAGATGCTTCACAAAGCGATCGAAAGTATAATTATGTATGTTATGAACTCACTGAAAGTGGCATAAACGTAAAAATTTTCAAGTGGGCGTCTGAACCCCAAACGACGTAACATCCCTTCACACAAGATTCGCCTAAGGTTACTGAACTGCTGTGCACGAGTAATAACCCAGCTTCCTTTAAGAGAGAAATACTCCACTTTCGGTAGTAAAAATGTCCTCTGCATGGGGATGGTACCAACCAACCACATCTTAAAAGGAGAAGGAATAGAAGCATTTTGCTTTTTCGAAGATTCTGACTATGAAAGAAAAGGGAGATGTTTTCGTGACAGTTAGCTGTGCATAGATAGATCGTTTTTAGGAATAGCCTTACAAAAAGTGCAATGCTTGGTTGCTGGCACAGTTCCTTATAATTAGCTAACACAGTTAACTTAAAAGTTATAGCATACACAGTTGTATATCTCTGCTAAGAGTAGATAACGCAAACCAGGGAGACAGATACTTTAACACAGTCTGTAGTATGTGGATTTCATGGTGGATTCAGTGATCAACTGACATCCAACTTTCGGCTCGCCTGGCTTAAGAGACTGCATGTGTTGTTGTTTTTTGCGATTTTCACCCACTAAACATAGCTTGCAACTTTATCTTTTAAGGTAAATTATCAACCTTTTCCCACCTTCTATCAAACCACTGAATTTTTTGGCTGAATTTTGAAGAACCCATTATTTATATGGGGGGGGTATGTATGTGTGTGTGTTTTGGTTATAGCTTTGAGATGTTATTATTTATTTTAATATTCAGAAAAATGTGGAGGTCAATATTAGGAATGCTTATTTGATTTAATTTAATTATTCTGGAGCATTAAATGCATTTAAAATACCAAGCGATGACAAAATAAAGAGAGCAAGGTTGGGGAGCTCACACAACATGTGTCAGCTAAAAAAGAGAGCTTTAAGTTCGAGGAGAAGACTTGCATGCTAAGAGAGAAGAAGTCGCTTTAGGGAAATAATTTTGTTAATTCAGCAATTGAAAGGAGCTTGTGATATTAGAATAAAACATACGATTCCGCAGATGAAATCAGTATATTTAAAAACGGGAGACATTTTGTTGGCGAAGATGGTTGATTTTGTTAACTTTGCATTAGAATCACATGAGGGCTATTGGTGACGTATCTCGTAATTCTGAACCTCTGACAAATGACGAAGATAACAGCTGAGCTGGCCCCTCCCTTTCCTAACTTCCTCTCCACGCAAACGGGAGGACTTAAAGCAATGAAAGATTTAAGTGCATCAGCCCAGGTACTCGGCGGTTCTTTAGTGGCATCAAGGTTCGAACCTACGACTCGACAAAATTCACCAAATTCGATTCCGCTCTATGACCACGAGGCGACCACAGCCACCCGGCGAAGATAAAACTTAGTTAATATTATTATTATTATTTTAATCATGAATTTTTTTTTAACTGTTGGTCATGACATGGAATGATTTAAGAAAAAAAAATCCTTTTTATGCGAATGTATTAAATATTCAACAATCTTTCGAATATAATGATAATGTCAACAATAAGACAATAATATCACAAATAATTATAAAAGAAAAGTGATACATCATCATGGCTTAATTAAAAAAAATATAGCATAAAAATGATTATGTGATAGAAAATAGTCCACAAAGAGCTTTGAAAATGAAATTATAAGGCTTTAAATGTTTTTTTTATTATTGTTTTTAAGAGTTGTTCTTTCAATTTCTAGAAGAAAAAAGAG
>BMAW01026689.1:28374-48737 GCA_019974015.1 Nephila pilipes
TTTGTACTTCGTACATTCTTCTTGAAAGCTCAATTTATTCAAATTATATTTAATGAGCAAATTAGTTAAAATAATCAATATTCTCGATATGTTCCTTTTAATATAACAATTATTAGAATATATAATTTTGAATTAAGAATATTTATTGTCCTTAATAATATTTAGATTACCAAGTCATCACATCTTGATACTCTCCATTTACATACTCTTTTATAATTCATGACAATTACTGTAGTGTATAAATCATACGACCGTACTTTTATTAAAATAGTTAAGGTTGTCGTAATAAATCTCCTGTTAAATTAGAAATATTTCATAGGTAATAGAATTGATAAATTACATAAATATAAAATCTTTACCTGGCATTACCATTTATACTTTTAAGAATATACACTTTTAATATATTTCCATATAGGGAAGTTTTTTGAATGTTCTTTTGGTAAAATCAAGTGAACTCAAATATAAAAAAAGATAAACATTCTTACAAACTCAAAACTGTCTATTGTGATTTGCTTTGTATCACCTCTCTTAGAAAGATGCATGAGATAAAATATGAATCCATCTTATCTTTTACCGACATATTAGAAAAAATCCTGTTCCATGAAAAACTGTCTTCAAGTAGAAACAACTCTGTCACCGATGTCAAACTAATCATACTAACAAACTATTGTATTGTGTCAACGGTCCCTATTTTTCAATTTAAGACGATTAGTCCTATGATTTCTCATATTTGGTAACAGGTTGTTTACATGTTACATGCACTTCTTCATGTTTTTTTTACCATATTTAGTTTGTTTTTGCAGCACCAAAGTTAAACTGAGGTAAGGTGGAAAAAAATGAAACCCTTCTCGCACTGACCATTTGCCAATTGTTCCTAAGCTCACGAAAAAAAAATCAGTTTGATTATCAGATGAAATTGAATGTTAGACCTATCATGATAAACTGGCTGGATCAGTGAAAGTCTTAAAAAACACGGAATAAAGAGTAAAATAGTTTCGGGCTAACATGGTTCAATTTGTTTTGTAGCGTTGAAATGAGAAGCAACATTATGTACAAGAAAACTTTCGAAACAAATAAAGAAAAAAAAAAAAACGTGGAAAAATCAGATTAAGAAATTGGGTTGAAATTTGAATTGCAAAATGAAAACGTGGGAAGTCGTGAACGAGGGCAGCATAGAAATATTCAAGTTCTTGAAGAAAAGGCGAAGAAATGAATGGAAATTATTCGGCACAGCATGAAAAAAGGTGTGAACATGGAGCAGAAAAGCTGCTTAAAATTACTTAGTGGAGATTCAATGGTTTAGAGAAAAAGAATAAAATTTATAGATCATTGAATCTTATTCTGTTTTCTAATTTGGTTCCAGTGTCTAACAGTAAAAATACAAGTGATGAAGGTGAATTTATTTGAGGTCTTATATAAGCACGTGTTCATGTTTTTCTTTCTGCGTTTAAAATGGTACAGATATACCACGTTGAAGGAACAATGTTATTGCAAATATCTAAAAACCTTTCGATTAGTGAACAACAATTTTCAGAAATTTCAAAATCACTAACCTTCGATGGCAAGACTGTAATTAAAATGGGCTTATAAGTAGGAACGCGAGTAAGAAATTTTCATCATTGAACAAATATTCAAAGTGTTACTTGTAAACCTATCTTTGAAAGATGAACTATCGAATAAACCAAATTGTTGCATGCAATATTAATGTCCGTGTTTGTATAATTGAAATCATGTTATACATAAGCTATTTACATGTTTTTGTAGAGATAGAAAAAATAAACTAAACAATACTTCGTGTGTGTATTATCTAAATAAATTGGTCGTGCAATTTTTCTTCAAGCTTATCATAAAAATAAGGAAAAAGTTTATGCTATACAATTTTTTATCTAATGAAACTGAATACTTTAAACTGGAAATTTTAGGTGTTCATTTAAAGAAAACCGAATTTTAAAAATGTTGTAAGGTATTCTCAAATATTAAATATTGTGAAAAATGTTAAAGTTAACACATCTATTAACTTGTATGATCGCAAGATCTACATATATGATGTTAACCGTCTCAAAGCGGGAAAACAAATTGTATAAAAATGATTTTGAATAAGTTTAGACAATTCTTGTGAAAAAGATTGTATGAGGAAGTACAATATGAAAGTCTCGGGTATAGAATGAGAAAAACTTTAAGTTTGTTTCAGGTCTTCCATCAGCGGAAGAAGATTATGTATTAATTGTTATTTTAAATAACGGGATGAGAGAAATTTCGCAAAGGTTCTCTGTTGGATGTCATCATAAGAAATATAGCATAATACTCATAACGCAACGTTTTTTTTTCCAATAGTAAAGTCAATTATAGATATAAGTTTGAGCATGCATTATTGTAATTTTATTTGATAAAAGTTAAGATTAGTCACAAATATCATATTTTGGTAGACAGTGTGTCCAAGATATGGAAAGTATTTATCGATACGTATGAGAAAGGAGCCGAAGAACCATTTAGTTATTTATTCGTGGATGTTCATACAAGAAAACTAAAAGAACAACGTATCCGTCAAATTTTATTTCCCTTTCGTGGAATGATTAATTGGGTTTCTGTTCAGTAGAGAAATTAATCGAGTCGACACTTCCTTTGCTGCATGTGCTGACAGCAGCAAGTTCTGCTCAGCGAAACGTGATTTTAAATAACGCTTCAAATGAGTAATTAAAAACACTATATGAAATCTGTCAAAGATTATTATCCGAAAACATACCGACAAATAACTTAAAAACATTATGTTATTTCACAAGAGTAATACTCGTACGATTCCTAGCCGATAGGAATATTCTATTTCTCAAACATAAGAATTTGCCTATTAATCGACAGGCCGGTAGTTTTCTTGTCTTGACTGTACCAGCCGTTTTTTGCCTTTTAGATGGAATTGTAGATAAAACTATCGACGAGTACTTTTAAGAAATATGACTAAGAAGATATCTTTAGGTGTTAGAGTATTACCAACTAAGTAAATTCGAAATCCAATTATAAGATAACGTTTTACGTTGGATATATGAAAGATAATCATGGTAATGTAGAAATTAACCCTTTAAGCGGTCAATTATTTTACCAGAAATGCTACCAAAAATGGCATATTTTTTTATTACATATAAAAAAAAATATTTTTTTATTACATATAAGTACCATACTATGATATTCAAAATATCATAAGAATATATTTTCCCTTCAAGTGAGAGGGAAAATTAAAATA
Source organism: Nephila pilipes (assembly GCA_019974015.1). NCBI lineage: Eukaryota > Metazoa > Arthropoda > Arachnida > Araneae > Nephilidae > Nephila > Nephila pilipes. Next base: position 31,610 of record BMAW01026689.1, read on the forward strand.
AATAATTTGATTGGTGGATTCTCCCTCCATTTTTTATGAAATAATATATTTTTTATAAAATAATATATCCCAAGAGGGGAAGAGAAAAAAAGAAGAAGAACTCAAATCTTCATCAGAGTTTAGCTCACTGCACGAGTCATCTGAGGAATAATCCAAATAATTAGAAGAAATATCTGTATATGTATCAGAATGTAGTTCATCATCTAACAAGAAAGTATTTTCGTCGTCTATTCCATCCATAATTTCCATAAGATTCACAAGCACGGCATACAGTAGAACAAAAATTTCAAATTAAAGTTCCTGCTTTCCCGCTACATAGAAAAACCCGGATGAAAAGCATTTCATTTACATAGACAAGCCATGCCATCTGTTGAAAAATAATAATACTAAATAGTCTCTTTCAATAAGGAAAAATGCGGGCAAAGCAGAAAAGGAAAAGCGAAAATATCGATGCCCGTACGCCGATGTCCGTACGCAGAAGAGGCCAATTTCGGGTAGCATGTACACTGTACGGGCAAACCGTTTAAGGGGTTTTAAACTCCTATCAGATTTGATACCAAAATATCAGAGAGCGAGGTATAACCCACTACACCTCCTACAAACCATTTGAGATTCCTCCAGAATTACAGACGCAATCAAAGCTTCCAACATAAAATGTGTCTTAAATGCAGCGAGACTTAATAAGATCACAAAATATATATTGGACATACTTTACCCTAAGTACAAGAAGAATATATTTTACTCATTTTAGAAAAACTGAAAGAGGTTAATTACACATTCAGTGATAAAAACGAATTAAAAAAGAATAGTGAACAAGAATATCGCAGCAATGCAATATATCTGTTTAGCTATTTGAGGAACAATGATCAAAGCAAAGCAATTCAGTCAAAGGAAATCGCTAAATCTTACGCAGATGTTCACAAAAGTAACATTTCTATGCAATTGATTAGTAGTAAAAGACATCGAGAGTAGTTACTTCTACCATATGCGAATCTACTGTTCGCAAAGACATATCCGAAGTCACTGGAAATAGGCTTGTCTTGGACCAAGGCTTAGCAAATGGCAAGCTTGAACAGAACTATTTTAATCCAAAATAATTTACTTCTTTCGGAGGAGTAAAATGACTGACAAGTGGAATGCATTGACATGATGTTTAAAATAGCTTTCACAACAAGAATAATACACATTGCACAAAACTGTGCTTTAAAATTTTCAAAACCCATTTTATTATATCATTACTTATAAAATAATTGCATACTGAGTAAATGTATTATGGCAAAGTGATATATTAGATATGCAAAAATTATCTTGTTACATTAAAGTAGATCCTTATATTTTAAATTATTATTGATATGATAGTAAAATACTTGAAAGCTTTTCCTATCAAAAATAAAATAAAAGCAAATACAATAATGCAAGTTTTGCATAAAATATTTAAAAATGTATAAATCATGAATCTTCGAATTCATAAACGAACATTATTTAATAATAAAATTGTTCTCAATTTATTAAAGCAACATAAATTTCATCATTGTTCTACCAAATGCGAAACTTAATACGTACGCGCAGAGTTTTTAGTCATCATATTTCTTATAAATATTACAATATTTTACCTGCAGTAAAATCTGCAGTACTGTTCCTTCAATCGTTCCTATTAGCACTCATGGTATGAACATAATAATGTGACAATGGTCCATGAGCTATGTGAACTATTGCATCATTTGAGTTCGGTTCCTCATTGCCATTTTGCGGTAGAAGATAAAGTTAAAATATTGACAATTCGCAAAACGCTTCTTAATGATATTTTCAAGGTTGACTTGAAGAAACATTTCGCATTTATAAAAGATGTCCATCTATTCCATCAACTTACGTCTCATAAGATTTCAATTCAAAAGAAATCTAAGGTCGCTTTTATAATGAAGAATTTTAAAAAATGATAAATCCACCAGAGCTTATAGAGCAATTGAAAAAAAAAAAATTCAAACATAAGGGAACAATTATCTATTTAGCTGTTTACAAAAAATATTGGATTTCTTGATTCTCAAAATTCCTGGATGTAAGCTGATCATATCGGAGAAGAATTATAATAAATCAGACCATAAAAAAGATTTTCATATCATTATAATAATGTAATCTTGAATAACTTCTCAAATAACAGTCCAGATCATTTTCAGATGAAATTATCTCAACCAATGTTGAACTGAAATATTATTAGACTGAAGTAACCATTCCAGGAAAATACTTTAATATTCATCCTGGTTACAATGAATATTAAATCTATTACAGAATCAAAACTGTAGAAGATAAGGTGTTATTGCCTGAATTTGTTATTTAGCTATATAACGAAAAACTATTCAGAGTAAGCGAATGAGGAGTGAAAACCAATTATTAAAGGAAAATCCAATCAAACTGTTAAAGGATCATTCAATAAATTTTCTCTAATAGAAAGCAAAAAAAAAAAAATTACTTTTCGAAAATTACTTTTCGAAAAGAAATTTTCGAAGAATCAGTATTTGGCCTAGCATCTAATTTGTTATTAAAATGTCCAAACTGTAATTATTCCATGTCCTTTTCTACATCTCCAAAAGTGAATAAAATACACAGCATCAACTTTGCATTTTTGTTTTTGGCTTGAGGATTATTTAAAAGGGACATTTAGCTGCAAAAAAAAGCTGTGTTCAGCTACGAATTTGAACCTTCCATCTAAGACAGCTTACAGATGTCTTGAAAAAATTTGGAGAATGTTTCCAGTAATGTGGCACATAAAATTATGAATGAGGCTGCCACTGAAATTCACGTGAAAAACAATTTTGATTAAATTTCTCAAGCGATGTGTCAGTCGATGGAACATGGCAGAAAAGAGGACATTTGTCTCTAAATGGATGTGATAGTGTTATATCCATAGATACTGGCAAAGTGCTGGGCATTGAAATTGTGTCAAAAAAATCCTGATGTTAGAATTACTCATTAAATGTCTGAAATATGTGGGATCATCCGGTGCCTTTGAACTCATCAGTATCAATCGCATGTTTGAAAGACTGGAATGAAAAAATTAAAACATGACATGAGAAAATTAAAATATGTGCATTTTTATGAGAATGGTGATTCAAAAGGTTTTGATTCGATTATAAATATTTATGGTGAAAATAGTGTCCCAAAGTTTGAACGTATAGGACAAATTCAAAAGCGTGTGGTTTCAAGCCTTCAAAATATTGGTAATATAATGATACAGGTAAAGGACTACCCCAAAACATAATGAACATCATTAAACCTTACTATAGGAAACTATGCGACAAACATTTACCGAATGAACGTTTGCAAGGGGAAATACAAAATGCAAATGAAAGTTTTAATGGCAGTTTGTGGAACCGAAAGAAGTTTTCGTTGAGAGTTGAAAACTCTACGATTAGGCACCTACTTGGGCTTCAAGGTATGTTTCATGTCTTATATGCAGTTGATGTGCAAGTAGGAACAAATAAATTAAAAGGGTAAAACTTGATAAAGAGTGGAAAAATGAACCAAGACGACATCCATCACGTAGTGTGAAAACTACCCGAAAAAAAATAGATCTAAAAAGTAAAGAAAATTTGCCAAAAAGGAGGTTGATGACGGTGTAACATGCAAATCTGGGGAAATTTAGTCTACCACATAAGTAATTTAATGTAAATTACAATAATTTAAACTTTAAATGCGTTTTTCTCAAAACTGATTTTTAAGCATAATGTGTGCACGGTGACAATAACTGAAAATTTTCAGAATATATTTGTTTCAAATTTTCTGAACCATATATCTATATTGTTGTTTTAGGGAATATACTAAAATAATTCTTATTATACGAATATTCTTTAAGTTAAGGTCTGTTATTTAAAAAATGGCTTTGTAAATATGTATATTTTCTCACATTATTTACTCGATCCGCTGTAAAATTTTTATTTTTCAGGAAAAATTTAAGATTTTAGTATATCCTCTAGGTAAATTCTTGTAGTTTATTTTAGTTTTGTTATATGTTATCAAATAAGAACATTATAAATTACTCATTTATTAAAAGCTATTCTTGAATATAAGATAAATAAAATATTAAATTCTAAATTTTATGCTGATTTGTGCTTAATATTAACTCTATGAAAATGTATCTCAATCGCCTCCAAATTTCGACTTAAGGTTCAAATCACAATCCCTTGGGTTTATACATCGGCTACAAGCTTTTTGTCTTTATTCCTAAATAATAATTTGACTGCATTGAACAGTTTACTGCAATATATTTCAAAGTATAACTTATCAACAGCAACGCGTGGTTGGGTCTACTAGTATATATATATATATATATATATATATATATATATATATTTACTAAACTACTTAGATTTTCTGATATGCTAAACGGAGCCCAAATAAAAAGAGATTTTAATTTTCGTAAAAGCTTCCTTCATTTGCCATTGCAATTCATCATTAAAAGTTTTAAGTATATACTACACATAAAGACATCAGTTTTAACTAAATATGTTTAAATATACCCATAAAAAGGAGTTCACAAAATTATTCATGAATAAGAAACTAATCGTTTTTACCATCTTGCAAGGTGGATTCTTCCGTAATAAAAATTTACATCTATCGTTGCTTCGTTTGAAAACAGAGAAAGAAACTTTACATTACCGGAAATTTATTGTATAAAATTCCTTGACAATTTTACATTTACTCCTAATCTGAAACTGTTGAAATAATCTAGTACTTTTTTTAATAAAATGTGTGAATAAATTAGCTAACTTATAAATTCTACATTGTTTGTATCCATCCTTAGAATAGTTGTACTCACACTGTATCTTAAATATATTGCGTAATCGAATAAACATGATTTTACTGAAAAGTTTTTTATCAGGCAAATAAAAAAAATTTCTAAATACTGTACTTTTTCTAGTAACAAATTTCTTAATAATTGTCTTATAATTGCAGTTATTCGTATAAAAGGAATTTAATTACAGCTGAAGAAATTGATGTCATGAAAATGGTAGAACATCGCATTGCTGAGAGGCTGACAAGAATTTTCTCATAAATTCATTCATAATGGATGTTCTTATTTCTTTCTACTTAGACCCACGCATGTCAGTTTCTCTTTCCGCTATTGATTTGATTATGGTCTCTAAGATGTCGTTGACGTAGATTTATATGAAAAAAGGAAGTATTTCTTGAATGAATGTACTAAGACTCTAGATATGCGACTATGAATTAAAGTATATATATATATATTATATATCGACAGAATAAAATTTTGAAAAGGATGTTGGAGGGATGGATCATACTAATACTTTCTTTTTACATTTTAATCATAAAAGTTTCACAATATATTTGTTAGAATTCCCAAAATAATTACTATTTTGAATTGATAATAATAAAACTCTTCTAATAGTTAGACACAAAAGTGTATGTTTAAAATTGAAACATTATTAAATTTAGTCTTTCACGTATCATACTTTTTTTGTAGTTTTCTTTTCAAATTTCTTATTAAAATATATAAATATTTTTAAGAAAGAAGAAACAAAATTCAAATTAAAAGCAATTATTTTCTTTGTGTGTGAATGCGTAACGAGAAATTAAAGAAATCACTTGCGTCCCATCTAAATGGTAATGTAATTTCTGTTCGGCACAGTTTATATTTTATAAGGAAAAGCCTATTTAAAATACATAGATTCTTGGAATATAATGAAAATGTGTGTCAAAATCATTAACAAATATTCATATATTTTTGCATCAAACAATGCTCTTGAAATATAAATGACATAAAACGTGTTATCAATACTTTTCTTTAGAATTTCCTTTCCTTATTCTATTATCAGATTACCCAGAATAATTATTTAAAACAAGAAAGTAAGATATCTTATAAAATACTTTCATTTAAGATTGGAGCCCGGCAGATATATAAGAGTTTCATTTGATATATATGATTTAACAATAATATCTCTCTCTTAGTATTTGTAAATTCCTGATTTTTTAAATGGCTAAAAATTATTTCCTACAATACATTAAGAACCTTCATACTTAAATTGCTGTTCAAGATAATTAATGAAAGTGAATTCAAAGCTTTAAAAGAAACATTAAGATATTTTGTGAGAAATATGAAGATTGAAAAATAATAAATAGTGAAAGGAACTAAAAATCTTTCCATGACTATTGAGAAAAACTAAGTGTAGAATCTGGCGAAAGATGGAAACCCTTAAATCCTCTTTCTTCCGATACTGAATTATTGCATAGATCTAAAAAGCATGTAAGTTTCAAAGGAACTCAATGGAAAAAAATGAGTGATAAAAGGACATGGATAGTAGAAAGTGTCATGAATGGTTTCGTGGTTAGATCCGGATTTTATTGTCTATATCTGTGGCATATTTATTCTACACACAAGTTACCTATAAAATTATATTCGGATACATCAAATGTATATTTAAAAATAAATTAAATTACATGATTTAAAATTCCAACTTAGTATTTTAAGAAATAATCAAAAGAAAACTATAAAACATTAGAGAATATGGGTTATACGCCAAAAATAAAGAGGAAAACAAATATTGCTTACATTACAAATGTATATTGTTATTTAGGCATCAGAAAGTATGCAATAATTTTTTTTCTTTCATAAGGTAGATCTTATTTTAAGAGCATTATTAATATTCACTAGACATACAAAAATATTGTAATGGTGTCCTCAAAAGAGCCATCTAAATCTCGAGACTCTTATGATAAAAGTTTTGAGTGTAATTTATATTCAGCATACATTATATCATATATGTAGCTCTAATAACTATATGTAATAGAGACGACATGAATGCCCCGTCATTTGTTCAAAAATAGTAGAAAACACTTTCAGAAAATAGTTTTTCCCCTCTAAATCATATAGATTTCAAAACTGGGTGCTTTTTTTATGATACACGGGGGATCTTTTTGGCCATCATTTAAGAAAATTACTTTAAGACTCCAGGGACATTTATTTAAACAATTTAGATGAAATCCTCGTAGACGCAAATATGATCACTAGATTCTGTCAAATATTATTTGTGCTTTTTTTACTTATTCTGAAAGCCTATTAATATAGCTTCTATTAAGAAATGTTTCCTTGGCTACTATATCAGAAAATTAAAACTGTAATACTGGGGAAACTCAACGACGACAATAATTTATCAACATAAGAACATTTAAAATATATTAAAATTAGCAAGAGCAACCTCTGATCGTCTGACAGATGAAAGAACGAAGTAGAAACTGAACGAACGAAGTCTGAAGGTAAAAGTCAATGTTGAGGCTGTTCTTCAAATATTGGATCAGAAGAATTTGAATTCACCTCATTAGATGTGTTCACCCACATTCGGTTGGTCCGCTTCTATGGTGATTGTTGGCTAGTCCTCTTGGTAGGATTCTCGAAAGGCAATACTTTATAATTCATTAATTTTTTATCTTAACATACAATAACGAGTCTCCATATTATTTTTTGACTTCTTGTGTTTCTCACTGAGGCTGCGGAGAGCCATGAAGACATTTTTCTGGCAATTTAGTCTTGTGCCGAGACAGTCATCTCCAAGTAGAGATTATCTGTCCTTTTCGATTTTATGTCCTTTCGATTTTCCGTTTTCTTATTCATTTTTAAAGAACTATTCTTTAATCAGTTCTTTGATTCACTTGTTCTTTAAAGCAAAAGAGTCAAGGGTACTTGAATGAATTTAACAATTTATAATTATTATATATTATTCTCCACATTTGAGGAAAAATCTATTTGGTTGAATATTACAAAAACAAATTACGTTTTGTAACTTCTAAATACATTTTCTAATTTTATCCTGATAGAGTAAGAAAAAATATGTTTGGTAATTTATCAATACATGTATTTTTTTTAAATATGTAGGTATCCAAAAAAAAAAAAAATAGGCTGAAGTAAATGCTAGTAAAAATAATTGAAGTTCTTTTTTATAATATAAAGTTTATCATGAATTTCAGGTAAAAGCTGAAATTGTTTTTAAAGAAGAAAGTGATTGAATGTTCCGTATCTTATGTCTTAATATGCAAGGAATAAAATATTACACTTTTGCTAAGACACACAAAATAAAATATAAATATGTTCCATTTTATTCTAAAGTATGTGTGAAATATTAAATTCCATGTGCATAAAATTGTTTATTCTCTGTGTTTTTAGTAAGAGGAACAAATTACCTAATGTACACATTACATTTAAATTCATATTCTATTCTTATTTTCTTTTAAAATAATGTATAATACGATTAAAAAATATAAGTAAAATTTTCATAAAAGGTTCTTCGTAAAACTTTCTTTAATTTTATCATATTCAGATTGGTGGGACTGTCAAATATTGTATCAATAAACATGTTACAACAAAGCGCCTTCGAGTAATTAGTCTTACATTATAATCCCTAAAACAAATGTTGACTTCAAAAATAGAAAAATGCTATTACATTAGAATTTGTATAAATTTTAGATGATAAATTCAGAAATGGTAAATTTATGGTAATTTTAGAAAAAACAATATAAATTACTTTGAAAAACAAACCAATTAAAAGGGAAGCAACTTGTTTTTGATTCCATTTAATTCTAGAAATCAACTAAGAAAGGACATGAATAGTTGGAAAGTACCCAAACACTTGCCCATTATTCCAATTTGGAATCGTTGACCCTAATCGTTTTCCAAGTGATTCGGTTCTAGATTAAGCTTGTCTGTTGAAAGACCTGCTGCAGAAGGAACTAGTTCTTTAAGAAATTTTTCTCATTCCCTCGTTCTTTTTGTTCTAAGCCTACCTTGCCTCTGAAGTCATTTTCAATATCCAATCCAGTTCAGTACGGGATTTTCTGAAAACTTTTTTTCAGCCGTACTCATTTTTCCAGGTTGACGCTTTGCATTTCGATGATTTCTCTTCATGATGGTTAACTTCCCACCTCTACGCTATCTGTTAGTCTTTACTTTGAAGAAAACGAAGGGCTTCACCTAGCTCATTCATCTCCAACTCACATAATAAGCTTCTTTTTTGAGATGTTGGTTCTCTACCGGTATTGAAGGCTCGTCCGCGCAATTGTTCGTTAATTGCCCTAAGTGGGGAATATTGTGTTACGGAATAACGGCAATGGAATAATGATAATGACTTGAAAAATTATCGAACTGCAAAGAACAGGCAAACAACTGAATCATAATTACTAAGCGCAGGTACTGGGGGTACAGAAGTGTCGTCATAACTACTCCCTCTCCTCTAACTGCGCCCGGACAGAAAGGACATCATACCCAATAGGAGACCCAAGGTCTTTGTTTATCTCAACATGTTGATTTGTTTTCCTTTCATCGGATTGTTACCATCGATAAGAGTTCCAAACTATCACGTTTACGCTTTTGTTTTCTTACTGAAATGTTATTTTCATACTGATAAGCTAATTGTGTTTTTGTACAAGGTAAATTAGAAGTTTTACACTACTTAAATTTCATGGAAAATATATTTTGAATAAGTTAATTAGAAGTTCTTATTTTTTCGCACAAGTTTTCTGGTTCAATATCTTTTAAGTAAACAACATTATTTTCCTATAACTTTAATGAATTAAATGAAATATCCGTTACATTGATTTATACTTTTTTCTCAATTTAATTAATTCAACTATTTTTATCTGAAAAAATTAGAAACAATTTTAAAAATCCTTTTAACACAGCAATGTAGGCTGGATTATATTATTTAACATTTTTTTCCCATTTTAATTACCTGAATTAGTATATTTCGAATAAATTTATTAGTTCTTATTTTTCGGTGTTAAGTTGCTTCGACGAACAATATTATTTTGCTACAATATAAATACATTAAAGGACATATCTGATATACTGATTTATATACTTTAATTAGCCAAATTAAAATAAATTTGGATTAATTGGAATCAATCTTCTTCTTTTTTTCCAGCTCAAAATTATTGAATTGGAAATTATTATTCAATACACTTTTTTGTTTTATTTAACTGAATTAATGCAATCTGAACAGCTAAATAAATATTCCGATATTAAGAAATTGCAAGACAAAAATCCGTAAGTATACAACTACGTTCAGAACCATTATTTTAGGAAAAACGTATAAATAAATAATGGTATTTGATATTTAATGTAATCTGAATAAGAATATACATAAAACTGTTTTAAAAAAATTGTTACAATAAAAAAAATTAAAAATTCAATTTTTTAGTAAATTCATGAAAAAATAGCATGTTTTTAAAATATGCTCTTCTTATGAAAGATTCTTCTATAACATAGAATTGTTTAATAATTCAAATTATTTACAGAGTTCTGTGTTGCATCCCGGTTTTTTACAAAAATGTCTCTTTTCTTATGCATTGAAATGTGAATAAATCCACTTATAAATAAATCATGCATTACAAAATTCCTAATTTGGAACCTCGAGAATAATACGAAAAATATTTCTTCTGATTTTTTTTCAAATAATTTAAAAGTGCCTTTGAGTTTAAACATTTAGAACTCAAAGTTACTAAAAATGCATCTCGTTAGAAAATGGATTTTAAATTAAAAGCTTGTACAGAAAACAAAGATATACATACCAAATGAACTCTAACACTTTTTCTACGTTACATTTTCTTCTTTCTATACTTTTGTAAAAAGGCCATTTTTTCAGATCTTATTGATAATAACGAATGTCTTTTGAAGCCAGCTACACGAACCATTTCAGAATTCTTACACATTAACTGTATGCTCCCCAGAAAGGACATGTATTGCATATAACATTTTAGCACTTCTTTATGACCATCAATAAAATTTATAATATATATGTCCACATATCAAATGTTTCATAGTCGACAAAAACATCATTCAGCATTATTTTCAACAAGCAATTATTTAAATACACAACGAAATTCTGCTTTTATCAATGGAGATATTTTTTAGTAAATTTTAATCCCATAAGTCATAGAATTTAGATTTAATGGAACTGACAAATCATAGTATTTAGATTTAATGGTTTTATTGAAGCTGTTGCATTTTTCCTTTGCCATTGCTCTGCAAGCAATAAGACTTTGATATTTACACCAACTTAATTGTATTTTGGAGCACTGGCCATGCATTGGCTGATCCACTCCTGAACAGCTGTAATAAAATGCTGCTATTACAGCAGTTTGCATTCTCGGCACATCGCCAGTATTGCTTCTAATAGCAATAATATGATAAATTTGCAATTTTTTAATAAATTTGTCGGTACGTTTTCTTTTTGCCTAATATTCTCCGACTTGATACAAGTTTGGACAAATGGGCTCCGGCTTTTTTCTGAATGTGACCAATATACTCATGTATGTTGATACTATTTTTCCCATTTATGTCTTTCAATGCTGAGTAACCTTGGGAGTCACAGTCTTCTTTAAGTACGAATATTTAAGCTGTCTGAAATGGACGAACATTATAAGATAGAATTATGACCCAGAATTATTTCGGGAGCAAATGTAATTATGGGACACATTTGAACTTTTGTTTTCGAGCACATATGCGACATTTCTTTGATATAATATATATATCTACAAAATTAACCGTATCAATAGATAAAGCTGTTACGCACTCTTTTAAGGATGTGTGACCTCGACGTTTCCGAGTATCATCACAATATACACCATAGCTTGTCAAATCCTCCTCCAGATTATTCAGCTCTATCATTCGAGAAGTCGCAATATTCATGGAATGTTGTGCAAAAGTTGAAGCAACTTTCACCAAATTCTTTTCTCAGCTCCTGAAAGCTGACTTTGATAAGAAGGGCATATCTAATGCATAAATCTGATATACCGAAGCATGACATTTACCAATTAATCTCATACGAAGTACAAACTGAATATTGAACTCATTCATCTTGTTTCTATTTTACTTGATGAAAAGCTATGAATAAAGCTGCGGATTAAAAATTTCAAAAATATATTGGAACAAAAACCTTTAGTTCTAAAAATTGTGATAAACACAAATGGCAACTGAGAATTTCAAACACATTTAAAATTATTTCTACATTGTAAGTTCTATTATTAAGTGTATTTATATCCTTGTTGAAGTTTTCCTTCATTATTATTCCTTTTGTTTCACTTTTACGTTCACTGTTCGGTCTAACTGTTGCAATTGTCTCACAAGAAGAATGACGATTTCCATGGAATTTTCCTTTCTTACATTAACGTTTATTTTTCAAATTACCCATGATGGCTTAAAAATATTTATCTAAAAATCTGTTATACAGTTGTTTCGAACAGAAATGAAGTAACAATCTAAATTAAAAATGGAACGCAATTCAAACAATGCAGAGTACAAATTGTAACCAGAGTACATATTGCGACTGATAATTCAGAAATTTTAATTCTAAATGTGATGCCAGATTTCTCAAAATGAATCCTAATATATTTAAAAATTTCCTTAAATAATATAAGTAGAAGTAGATGAACAAAATATAGAAGATAATAAAAAAGAATATTTATGTGAATACTTCAACTTTCGGTTTCGAAATAGCGATTTCCATTTATTATTTGGGAAATAGCCTGATATTGAAATGCTTGTAACATTATTTTTTGTTGGAAATGGATCTGCAAAGGGAATGTTGCTTAAGAAAGAGAAAATTTTATATATTTTATTGTATAAAGTTTTTAAAAAAATCTATATTTTCTCCCAAATTCGAGTAGCATAAAGTAACAATGTTTACGCAAGGAAGTAAAGAGTACAGTTATTTCCAAAAATATTTATATTAAAATTGCTTTCTTTTTAGTTGTAAAAATAATAATCTTTTAGCTATCATACACTTAATACATATGAAAGTTTAAAAAAAATAATTACTTATTATTGATGTTCAAAATTTAAAAAAAGCTTTCTTTCCATCAGAAAATAAATACAGGAAACAGTGTTTCATATAAGTTTAGCACAATATATTGTTAGTTTTCAAAGAACATATTCAAATAGATTGAGTAAGAAATAACTGAATTTTATTTCCTATTTATATCAAAAATTTGTTAGAAAATAAATGTTACAGAAATTTTAAAGTAATATTCAAAATAAGTATTATAAATATTATAAGTAACTTTTCAGTTATCTTACAGTTCATCAACGTCATTATATCAAAAATTTAAGTTTTTTTAAAACCAAACTATTGAATATAATTTACTCAGAATTTTATTATTTAAGTAAAGTAAACGAAATGTTGCTAGTAAGAGAATGTATACGTGTACGCATTTTTTTTTGAAAATTAAGAGAACTGTTTTAATGTTAGAAAATAAAATATTACATTTATTAATTATTCTAGAGTTTAAATTTAAAATTTATTGTTTGTCTTAAAGATTGTAATGAATGTAAATAAGCGGAGTTTTCGAAAAGTAAAATGGAAAAAAATCAAAGAAGTATTCATTACAGAAAAATTATAATTAAAAACCATATAAAAATAATTTCGGTATGAAATAATTTTAAAAACAAACGTATCAGTTATTTCTGGAATTACATGTTAAAAAGAATGGCAAACTGATTTTCTGTTCGTATAAAATTTGTTTTAAAAGACATTCTGCAGAAATTTTAACTTGATATTTAAATATTAACAGTATAAATAAATTTTTCGATAAACATGATGCTGATAAATGTAATTATTTCCTAATATAATGTTTTTTTCCTCCCCTAACAATTCAGTTTAATTTATTCAGGATACATTAATTTGTTTAATTTGGTTTACTAAACGAAATGTTGCTAGAAACAATACATATATTTAGTAAGAAAAAATGTAATTTGATTTTCAGCCGTAAAATATTTATTTAAAAAAATAATTTTAATAAATATTTCTGGAATTTAATATGAATCAAGTTTGTTAATCTTAAAGTTAATAGTGATTGTAATAAGAACTGTAATAAATTATTTTACTGTTCTAAAATATAAAATTATGTTTCTTATAGTATATTCATTAGAATTTCCTAAAATGTTGGAATACAGAGTAATTATGTGTACGTAAGAATCATAAGTTCACACTTACAGCTCATTCAAAAATGTTATTTTAAAAAGAGTTCTTTTCGGTTGCCAAAATAACCACCATATGTGTTATAAGATATGTATATGTCCATGACTAAATATATGTATATGTCCATGACCATACATCTTATATGAGAAATAGGTCATATTCATCAATATTGTACATAATCTAAATTTTTAAACTACGACTAAATAGAACTGAATTAAGTAGATTTAAGCTGTCACCACAAGGAATTGAAACTTTACCCTATCGTGTCAAATGTGATCTTGAATAAACTCTACCTACAACCTTGATTAAGCTACGCCGCTATCCAGGCCTTTTCAATTTTCATAGACGCAGCATTCAATATGACGCTGCTGATATTCTGGAACCCCTTATAAAATTTTTGGAAGGACCCCGAAATAAAAAGAAACACCCTGTTCCAATTCTACTGAGCAGTTAGAAAGGAACGAAGGTGCAAATCTTTCTTTCAAAGCTTCCAAATAAGCATTTATAGATGCCGTTTTTTCGTAGGCATCCCACATTGGGATGAGGGGTTGATGATTCTAATGTAGGAGTTACCGGCTCCTTAATGTAACTATCGAACATTCAGTGGGAACCTATAGCATTCTATTCTATCAAATTAAATAAATTTTGGAGGAATTGGGCCACTTATGACCGTGAGCTATTCGCAATTTATTATTCTCTTTAAAATATTTAGAAATGTACTTAAAAGCCGGATTTTATATCAATTTACATTGACCAAAAACCTTTAACATATACATTCCATTACAAATCTGATAAATGCAGACCCCAGCTGATTACGCCATTTAGATTTTATCTCCAGACTTTCCACTGACATTCGATACTCTAAAGGTTGTGATAATACCATTGCAGATACCTTATCCCCAATTGAGATAGATGCGATTTCACCAGCCGTAATTGTAAGGAATTTTGTTCCACTCAATCAACGGACAAAGAACTTCAACAACTTTTAGTATCTAAGAATTCCTGTTTGAAAATTTTTATAGAGTATTATCCTTTTGAGGATGTTTATTTATATTGTTATATGTCTCAAAAGCAGCCTCGACCTTTAATTCCAAAGAGCATGAGGCACTTAGTATTTCAGATCTTGCTTTTTTTCTTTTATTCTGATTTTTCAGCCTCTATTTCTTTAATCGCAAAGGGATTTGTATGACCACGAATGCGCAAAGGTATAAAATCTATGGTTAGTAGTTGTGTTCCTTGCCAACAAACTAAAGTGATGTGGCATACAAAATTTCTCATTGTCATATTTGCCCTACCCGATGTCTTGACCTGCGTTTTGTTAACATCCACATAGATTTTACAGGTCCTCTCCTTCCTTCTGAAGACAATCTATATTACCTGAATATTATTGATAGATTTTTTTAGATGGCCAGAGGTGACTCCAACGTCTGATATGACTACAGAAACAACTGTTAGGGCCTTGATGCATAGCTAGATTTCCAGGTTTGGATGTCCATCCACAATAACAACTGATCAAGGTAAAAGCTTTTAGTCAAATTTATTCCGTGAGCTAAAACGCGCTTGTAAGGCTGTAATAAGCTTCGTAGCGCAGCATATCATCCTCGGGTGAACGGAGTTATTCAGGCATTTGCTTTACATGTGAAAGGCTCTGGATTCGATGCCCAACTTCTCCTCCTTCCTTCCTTCCTTGATTTGTTTTCCTCTACTCACATTGTAACTATAACTGGATCAAAGCTCGCATTATCTTTCTCATTCGATCCTACCCTTAGCCGTTGTACACCTTGGTGAGTCTTGATATGCTAGGCGTTTCATTATATTCTTGTCACATTCATTACATCGTTCAGGCAAAAATGAGCAACTCCTTTGTGATCTGGATAAAGACTTCTCAGCTTCAAGGTTCTTTACCGATCTTCCAAATGCGGATGTGGGGCAAGTAGAATACAATTTTTATTCGATTAAAGGCATGTCGAGCTTTTGCGTTTTGATTATATTTAATGATCGATGCCTTCTAACGGATTTGGACAGGCAACCTGAAAAGCATGTCATTGAATAGGAATCCAATTGTTTTGCATTAAAATCCCTATTTAATGACATATATGGTTTATTTATTTTTATGCGATGTTTGGTTTCGTTTAATTCTATGCAACAGTTTTGTATAAAACTCTGAAAAATGTGCTTTGTGCTGACTTAAAAACTGACGATTGTATCGATTGAAATTTGGAACATTGGTAACTTTAACTATTCTGTTATCGAATTCTCAAGAAAAGCGGTTTTAATTATACGGCAATTTTGTCTCAGGAATTGATTGATTTTTTTAAATTATTTAAATTAGCTAACTATTCTCTTTCATCACGTATCATTCGAGTATTCAACAATGTTATTAGTTTTAATAAGCAGCAAAAAATATTGATAAGGATGTTAATCATGTCCCATTTATTTTAAACTCTGTATATAAGATGTTACTATTGCTATTTTTACTTAATGACTTTTTGCAGCGTGTTTAACAGAAAATATAAAATGCTGAAAAATTTCGACGTAATAAGAATCGTGTGGTAGAATGATTAAAATGTTAAGATGGAATCATATAATATATAGTGCATAATTGCATTACAAAGAAGAAAATTAACAAAACGTACATTTTAATAGTATCAAAACTAGAAATATGAGAAATTTAAAAGAAAGTTCAATGCGAAATTGGTCTTTTTATGCTAATCACTATTATAAAAATTTTTTAGATTTAATAAAAACTGATTTGATATCGCTGATTATATTTATCCTACTGTCCGTTCATTCCTTTTTATTTTATTAACGAACAAAAATATTTCCAAGTATGTAAGTGCTTTGTAATTTCCTTAATTTTCTAAAGCAGCAATAAAATAAAAACTTCAAAATTTTAGCATTATTTTATATCTTAACACTCAGAAGAAGATATAAGTTCTATTGTCTTTTAACTCAATGTATCAGCTATGAATTTCAAAAATATAAAAAAGTACTATTTCCGACAAAATGTTCCTAAATATTCATGAGAAAACTTTATTATCATAAAAAGAAATTCAAGTTAAGTTATTCTGTTTCAATTTTATAGGTAATAAAAGCTATTTGGGGGCAAATTCTCGATTCAACAAACGCACGTTTGTGGAAAAAAAAAA
>BMAW01026697.1:0-51422 GCA_019974015.1 Nephila pilipes
TTTGTAAATTTGACTAATTTTGTAAATTTGACTAATTTTGTAAATTTCGTGTTAATTCATGGTGAGCAATTGAATCCTTCATAACTCTTTAAATTTTCATTTTTCATTTTTTTCCCTTTTGTAATGTGTTTCATACTCATTTCTTTAAGCCCCATGTCATACTCTGTGGTACACGGGTATTAGATGGTGTTTACAGTAACAAAAATGTACCCAAAAAATTATTAAATTATTGGCCTCCAACAATTAATCCACGTTAATAACCTTTGCTAAAATTGGCCTCATTTTCGAAAGTCATCCATAAAATCTCCAAAATCTATAAGTTTATTTTTCTAACAATAAATGTAAATCCTACACTGAAATGCAGAGTTATCTCACCTGTTCAGTAAAAATCAATTAATTCCTCGCGATTGATTGTTTTAAGACCGTTTCTCACTCAAATAGAGAGAACTGAAAGCAAACTGCATCAGATTATACGCTTCGAAAATTCCTAGAAATCCTCTAAATAGTCTACGGTTTCATCAAGTGTCGAAAACTTTCGATCTGAAAGAATACTATCACTTGTTTACTTCCGATTGTTGCTGCTGATGCGTGCTGTTAGTACAGGTCACGAATGAAAGCATTAAATGTCCATCCAGTCAAGAGGGAAGTATTAATCATTCACCTCGTTCAAAATACGTACTTCTGCACTCCAGAAATTAAACGATAAACGACAGTAATTGAAGTAGATGATGTTACATTGCACTCCTCCAGTCGAAATTAAAAAGGAACGGATTGAAAATAGTTGTTTCCTGATATAACTGATATTAGTGTTATTACGAAATCAATGATTTATTTTTGGCTTTATGATTATTTTGTAGAAATCTAAATGTATTTTGAAAATTGTTGAGACTAATGGTTTAATTTTGAGATATTTCTTTCATCGTTTACTTCTGACAGACATTGCTCCAATTTATCAATTTATTTTTTAAAAAAACATGAATTAGCAACTAAAAAATATTTTTAAAGCTGGATTTTTATATTAATGTATAAACTCTAACATATACTGTTTTTATGTAAGATTTTTCTTCTTCCAAAAATATTTTCAAAAATTACGAAAAAAATATCGTTTAAAACGTAACTCTCCATATTTTAAACTTTAAGATAATCACTTTTTGAACTTGAAACTTTTTGATTCAATTTTTTTATTGTAGCTGGGAAATATAAAAATTTGTTTTTAGTTATAAGTATAAAGAAGTATTAGGATTTTCTTTGCGAAAATACTAAAATATATCAGAAATTCCTGAATTAATATTTTCTAAGTACAAATTGTACGACTATCTAGAATTTGAAATCCTTTTTCACTGTAGAAAAACATTGCAAATTCTTGAATTTACAAACAGTTTTTAATGATTTTTTTCAACATTGATTATATGAAGAAAGCAATTAATTTATTCTTCAATTTAATTTACACATAACTTTTTTAATGTTTCGTCTTTTGTATGGTTCATCTTTGTATTGTTCAGCTTTTGATTTTCTAAATTGTTTTTCTAATATCCTTTCATTTTAATCGTAATTGTTTATTAACGCCTCCCTGAGAAGAGACACGAGAGCTACTGGCGACAGACCTCGTAACTTTGAACCTCGGTGTAGAGACGTGAACCAGTCATCTCCCTCTCCAAACTTTCACCTTCCACACCATATCAATGGTAGGACTTAAACCCTCAACCAAATTTAACATGCATCAATCCCACTACAAGGTGGGTTTTAGCGATACAAGGGTTCAAGCGACGGTGCGAGTCCCCAACCTTGACCATTAAGCTACCATGGCTACACTTGCAATGTAATTAACAAAGAGAATACAAAAACATGAAGTATAAAAATTTAATTCATAATTTCTAAGATAAATTTTCTTAACCTTTGATGAATTCATTTACTTTTGACACTTAATTTCGAATGAAATAATTACTAATCCCTCCTTCAAAATGTGCAACTTATAATACACTAGCAGCAATCTTCTATGGAAAATAATTAAGGTTCTTATAACTGAACTTTTCTAAATTTATAAAACTTTAAGCCTTTTTATATCATTTTTAAATTATTTTATATTGAAAAGTTCAACCGTTAAATTCCAAACAGATATCCTGATAGAAATCTCTTATTGTAATATTTTTTTTCATGCTTCCATTAATGCAACTATCCCAAGTATCGAAAATCAATCCCTTAAGCAATATGAATTACATAAATTTAAGTAGAATTTATTATAACCAGCACAGATAAGGGACAATTTAGATTATAATTCAAAATATTTACGAAAAATTTTAAAATTCTTCTCTGTCTTTTTCTTCTCATATGATCTTTAGGCGTAATAATTGGTTATCAAATAAATAGTTTTTTGAATAAATATTTCAAATTTTACTTTTAAAAAATATTTTTTACACTACACCTTAATAACAATCACTGAATATAAACTAATCATTGCCAATGCATTGCATTCTTGATTTTCTATATTTATTGCAAGAGTGTTTAAAGGCAAATACAGTCTAATTCAGTATGCATAAACATGACATTCAAATAATATGCTCAAATAAAAAAAATACAAATATCAGATTTGAAATAGTTAAAGTACAATAAAACTGTAATATTATTCATTCCTTTATAGCAGCTTATGTAGCCGAGTGGTTGTAACATCGAGCTTGCGGCCGGTATTGTTTTAATCCAGTCGTGGGTTTGAGTCCTGATTCCCCTACAGACCTGACATATAGAGGGGATTATGGAACGTTAATAGGGTTTGAATCAGAGCATTCAAAAGGCATGGTGTCGAAGCTACGAGAGTGAGATGCCAGCTCATGTGTCATCCTCGTCGTTTGACCATAGTTCAAATTCACGAGGTAGTCTCCAATAACCCTCACGTCGCTATTGAATGCATTTTAATAAAGTATGAATCAATAATTATATAATGTGTAATATCTATAAGCTGATACGCTCATTCGATAGGTTTTGAAAATCTTGTAAGATTGTTCATAAGTAGGATGTATTATATAAAATAAAAATGAAATTATTTATAAGGTTAAGGCATACATGTAAGTGTTTTACTATATTAAATTTCACAGACTTATTCAATAACTTTCATAGAATAACATGTGACGCTTAAATAAGCAGTGATATTTTCTCTAACCAAAATTTAATTTTTAAGAACGAGCAATCAATCCAAAATCCGTTGACAATTTTGTTTCCGTTTAGATAAATATATTCTTGATCCTGCTTCAATAATTCAGAAAAAGGAGGGGTCGGGGGATAATGTTGCTGTCTGGAATGACATACAACACTGAATGGGTCCGGACCCCACGATGCGAAAAGTTTCATGTGGGCCGATATGTCCTAGGTGAGAAGATGGATGAGTGGTAACTTTTCGGTTGCCTTTTTCCTGAAGTGGAGATTTATGGCGCAACGTTTCGGAAGTTTCCTTTCGTCTATCCTTTTAGATTGAATGAAAGCATGAAAAAGGTATTTATTCTTCCTTAAATTCAGTTTATTTTCTAAAGTTGTTTTTATTGTTCTGTTTGAGAAACATTTAAATAAACTAAGCTTTGGAATGGTAAGAAATAATTTTTTTTAATTCATTATATGTTTACGGAAATAATTGTTCAATTATTCAGTCGGTGAATTAAATTACTTATGCATTTCTTTTATTAAAAAAAATTCAAAAAATGTCTTAGTATGATAGCATTAACTTATCTATGGAGATGTAGATATATGCAATTCTTGTATATGCTATAATTCTTAGTCTTTTCACGATGTTATATACAATCGAGAAAATCAGATCTGAGATATTACATTTTTAAGCACTATAGAACGGTTTTTAAGGTCACCTAGATTGATACTATATGAATTATAAAAGTGGTTGATTTTTATTTAACATTTGATAATAATAATTTCTAATATTTGTTTCTTGCCTTTTATTCTAAATTTGTATTAAAAATCAATGTTTAAAATGGGAAAGGTTTTTCTACTTTGAAAATTTATATTTTCTATCTAACTGTAAAAAAATGTAACAAAAAATATATTGGACGATGTTAATACGTTCACCGAAGTAGAAGTTTAAACAATTCTATAAAATATCGCGTAGTAAGAAAGAATTAAGTTGAACATTAAACATGATTTTAAAACCTTTTTTCCCTACATTCATTATTTTTTAAATCATATTATTTCTTCAATTTCTGATTTTAATTAATTGACTTGGTCCTTTTTTAGGAAGAAAAATAGACCTTTTTGTTCTTGGGAAAAATAGTTACACAAACGAATTTTCTTACTATAATTAAACATACCTCTTGATGTTTATTTTATGGCTTAAAGATGAAATAATAAAGAACTTAAATTAGTACCTGAAATGCTTAATTTTTTTTAAAAAAAACATTATTTTAAAATAAAATAATAGATATAATACAAAATAATATTCCACATTTGAATATATTTATACCTTCACAGATTCTTATTAATTTCCCAATCGCTTAATGTGCATAAAAGTAAGCAAATATAATTTAAAATTTTAGTAAATGCAGTTTGCAATTTAAAAATAAATATTTACAATTATAATTAAAACATTTAGAATACACATATATATTTAAAGTAAAGTATAAATAAATACACATATATATTAAAGGAATTAATCTACCCTTTGGTATAAATAGTTATTCTAAGAAAATAGAAAAATAATTTTATTAGCACTATTCACTGGTGTACAATTCTGATAGTAAACTTAAATATAATGTTATATAAAAAAAATTGCATGAAACTACGTTTAAAAATTTATAATAAAAAATGTCCCTGAGCACAGCAAAAACTGTTAACTCCTGATAAATAAAATTATTTATCTTTCAAAATGCATTGAAAATTATCTACAAATTACATAAAGATTGTGATTTAATTCTTGAGTTTCTAATGTTTTAATGAAAAATATTAGTGCGCAATTATTAGAGGAAGACAAATTTTTGGAAAACCTAAACAAAAGTTAAATTATTTCACATTTAGTCATAAGATTGGAAAAAAATGAATTATTCTTTTTTTTTTTCTAAACATATATTTTAAACTACTGAGTCCTTTGTTCAAAAAACTAAATAATGTATTTTTACATTTGTTACGGTAGATTTAAAAAAACCAATCATTATGTATAAATGTCGGTTGTTATGTATAATCACTACAATTCCAGTAAATATCATAAATAATTGAAAACTACTTACTTTAACTGGCAAGTGTATTTAATTTTTAACTCGTATTTGCGAAGGAAATAAATATTTTCACTGATTGAGCCAGAAGAATACAATGCAATTTTTTGAGAAGTTACAAGTCAGTTGAATAGTTTTTTTGTTGGATACTATGGTGCGAGAGGCAGCGATTAACAATATTTTAAAATTGACAGTTAAAAAGTCTGTAAATGGTTATTTTTTGTCACCTGGATGTAATTTCAACAAAATTTTAAGAAAAAGGATTTGCGTGTCTTGTCAAAGGAAATACTAAACAATGAAAATAATTTTATTACTAGAAGTTATACAAAACTATTACATATAAAAAGAAACTGAATTCATAATATAGGGGGGGGGAATTCAAATAGCGTTTATTATTACTGCAGATTATAAAATCTCTCAAGCTTACTTATTTAGATATATTAGACTATTTTGACTTTTAGAATTTTGCAACATTGGTTTTACGTTTTCACCTATCAGATTTGCATTGTCCCTTGCGCTATCCCGTGTCGCTAATATCCCTGCACCCCAGAAACAGATGATTTTCTAACACATTCTACAAATGGTATTGCTACATTTCGTACATTGTCAAGAAAAATAAATTGTTCTTCACAAATCATGATCAGATTTCTGGCATGCAACTGAAAAATTTTATTGTTTTGTTCTTAAATAGAGATGTAGAGATGAAAACAAACATTTAATTGCTATTTTTTTAGTTTGCTATCAGATATTTAAAACAGTCAAATTAATAGTAAAAAATACTGACAAAAATAAAAGTAATTACTTATTTCTATTTACTTAAGTAAAAATATCATTATCACATTGGAAAATAGATATAAACTGCTGCCTTCCCATTTTAAGATAAGTAAAATGGCAATAATAAGTATTTTTCTATTGTAGTAATAAAATAATATTTTTGTCCACAGGTTTATTTATATTGTAACCATGTTTTGTCAAAAACATTAAATAACACGGAAAAGTTCCGATTTTCATACAGGATCAATATTGAAGCATTACATTAAAATGGCTTCTACATTTCCTTATCTCACATCTCAAGAATAGGTTACATTCAGCTGCTGAAGAATACGAGTAAATAGCTTGTAACGCGCGACCGACCCGGGCTCCTCTTGTGCCATCACTAAATTCAAATATTAAATACTACGACACAAATAATTACAGAATCACCAAAACAACTTATATATACTATGACACCAATAACTACGCTCTCCAGTTTAAGCTGCCTAACACCTTAATTCAACCCACCAATAGTAATATAACAGCCTCTTACCAATAGTACTGCCTCGACTGCAACTCAGATTCCGGAACCACTGTTGAAAACACTAGATCAATCTTTCTACGACCATCACTACTCGAACCTTCCACAATAGACTTTAATTCCTCCTTTCCTCCCAGTGACTTTAATTCCTGACACTTCGGCTTCACCTCATCTCATCTCATCTACAGTATTTCTCTCAGATCCTCCTTCGGCTACTCTTTCAGATCTCCTTTCGGATACTTTACTCCTTCTGACGGAGTTTATATAATTCCTAACACTTCACTTCATTCCTAACTGCTTTACATACTAACATTATGCATCATGTTTCATTTTTGGTTGGGCAAAGGTTGTTTAGTGAAAGCAATCAATCTCAATTGAAAGTCCCCAAGGTTAGTGAAGAGAAACCGCGAATAGCCCAATGTCACAAGCTTTTCAAGTTAAAGTGCAAAATGCTCTCTTAGCACGTGTAATATGCAATTTGAAATAAAACTAACAACAGGAGGAAGCTTGGTATAGAAAATATTTCAAATAAAAATTCCATCAAAGTAAATTTTTTAATTCCTTTAAAAATGTTTTAAACAAAACTATTCTAACAAAGAATATTTAAATTTATATATATCATTAATATATTAAAAAATATTAAACTTATAAACCAAGCATAAGTATATTTATGAGACTCATTATGCACTTTATTTCTGAAATTAGACAATGTTAATGAAAAAAAAAAAAGAGTACACATCAAAGAAATAAAACCACTTACAAATCTGTGAATTACTTAGTTTCGAAAGCGATATGATTGCAAGTATTTAAATTTATTGATGAGAATAACCCATAGTGTTTAAAATATTTATAAATATCTTAAAGCACTTAGATGGAAATCGAATAGAATTCAGTATTCTCCATGTCTAAATTAGAGAGAAACATTCCATATTTATGAATGCACTTTACCTCATTAACTTCAAGCATGTTATAAAATTCATTTGACATTTCTCTATCTTAATGCTTCTATGACGTAGAAAATTATAACTATTCGTATGTGAAGGATATTCATTTGATTTTGTCATTTGGAATTAGATACATTAATGTCTTCATAAAAATATACTTTAGTAGTAATTTAAAATGGCATTTTTAGAAAAAAAAATTATTCCTAATATAACGAAATTACGGATGTATTGATATAAATTTCGTTTTAGACTTATTCGAAAGTTATACGAGCAATTGTATAAAAGTATCAGTTGATTTTTTACAAGATATATAAACCTGATTTAGATGTGTCAGAGAATATTGATTTTTACAACAAGGGTAAATACATTTTTATCTATTGAATCATTACTTTTAAGGTACAGAAAAAAATAGCACGTATATTAATAATTTTATATGATTGACAACATGGAATTAATGCAACATTCTTTCTTTCATTTTAGCGTTTTCATTATGATTCTATATTAAAAGATATTTTAATATATTATTTAACCTTAAATAGTTTTAAAAAATGTACCAAAATTGTATTGGTATAAAACGAAGAGTAGACTTTTTTACAAAAAAATAGTTTCATATATTTGTACTGAATCAAATATTATGAATTTTCTCAGTACAAATTTCTATTACTACTTTGATAAAGGGACATAACAGTTTGCTTAGATGTGTGACTAGGACACTGTAAAATTATACATTGATCGATGCTGTTATAGTGAAGAATTTTTCAATATTATGAAATATTATTACTAACATATTTCAATATAGTTTATTACATTACTAAACATTTTATATAATGAAATTATCCGCATTAAATATAATGCAGTTAAGGATGAATCTTACTGTATCACAGAAAATAGTGTAAAAATGAAAGAAAGTTACTAAGTATATAACGAAACTAATGTATGTTCTGAAATTACTTAAGATATTTCATATTTTTTAACTTTTTTAATGAAATGTTTCCTATTATATCTTAAAAATTTTTACGTAGTATATAGTTAAAATATTGTTTATTCCAACAATTTTTAATATGTAAGAGTAAATGGTTGCGAGATTTTTTAGAACTCTTAAATGAAAAGGAATATGAGTTTTTTGTTTGTTGTTTACTTTGATTTTGTTCAATAATTACACGAGATAGACAAGGAATCAAATGGTTCATTTTTATGTCAAAAGAAAATATTTTATAAAAGAGATATAACAATAGTAAGCCTCAAAAACATGAAAAAATAGCTGAAGCTAAATTAGTAAAAGCAAATATTAAATTAATCCTTGAGCTAACATGCACTCAAAAACCTAGAATCAATGAATCTTAAGTTAGATCCATATAAGGTTCTGTTACTTGAAAGGAAAAATAAACTTCTGTGGTAAAACCATTGTTATATTGAAAAAAATTTTGAATACTTGGTTTGCGTTATGCATTGTTCGAAAGCTTCATGAGAGTGATTGGAAAATTTCATTGGAGCGATTTATCATTTTCACCTTCGATTTAATAAATTTGTCGACAAATGAGATGTGCTTTGCTGTTTTATACCCACACCAGAACTTGCTAAGATTTAATGCTCCATATTAATTTGGTTTTTATTCTTGTATATGGTATTTGAAAGAAATGCAACTCCAATTTAGCATATACATGATTTCATAACTGCATTCGTAGATTTTCCATGGCCAACAGTTCTGCTCTAAATAGAATATTCATTAAACACATGATGTTATGTTATCAAAGCATAATAACATGAATTCTATTATTCATAGACTTAGTTCATTTCTGAATTAATGACTCAAGAAGAACATTTTGATGGAAATTACTCACAACATAACAATAAAATGAATGTTTAAAGTTACTTTATCAAATGTTACGATTCAAAATTATAATCTAATAATTTACCGATTAGTTTAATATATTATAGTAATTCAATGGAACAATTATGTAATTCACATTTCTACATTTCAAAACATTTTTGTCTTGTGTTTGTAAGCGAATGTATAGTAATAATGATTTTAGCTACATTTTAATCATGATGCAATAACGTCCTATATTAGGAATAGTTAATAAATTCATTCATAATAGTTCATTTTTTAAAAAAAATCTACTGTTTTTACATGTAATATTTTGGCAATATTGTTCTTAATTTTTAATTAACATAATTTGTGCACATAACAATAGCAGATTTTAATCATTAATTGTTGTAAAACTTTTTTTCTAAATGTACTTAATCATTCACAGTTCCAATCAGTATTATATTGATTCACGTAAAAATAATTAAAGAATAATATAAAAAATATGTGTCATATTCCTTTTATAATATTTTAATAATTACTAATTAAAAATAATTTTTAGAGATAAATTTCAAAAAGAAGTAACAAACAAATGTGAAAAATAAAATCAAATTTTTAGAGAAATCTCTAGATGCCCTATTTAATATTTCCAAAACTAAAACCTTCTAACCATGATCTTAATTATGACTTAATAATTCTTCCTCAAAGTATATGTATCTCAGAAGCATTACTTTAGAATTTATCTTTCATGTAAAAGATATGAATCTAAAAAGATGCGATCGTAAACTGAAGATTGCTTTGCGACAAAATAAATAGAGGATGCATATTTTTTTTTCTCTTTTATTGTTTTATCGTAGAATTTTGTCCTGTAGTCACGCGCAAAGTATGAAATGCGAAACAAACACAATTTTTCTTTTAAGGAAGGGCTAAAAGAAAAAAAAATGGAAAAGGCTGTTATATTTTAAAGATCCTTATTCCCACTTGACTTGCGAAAAATAAAACGCGTTCATTTTTTCTTTCCTGCTCATTCAAAAAGTCCTATTAAACATCTTTAGACTAATAATAGACTTTAAGCATAAATATCTTCATATTCAGTTTTCTTCAAATATATAAATTTGTTATTTTATTTCTCTATCAGTAGTCTAAGAATCGAACATATTTGAAGAAAAGTTGTGAATGATTTCTTATAGTTATGTTTGACACAGTTGAAAGCAAGTACTTATAAGCGTGCACACTGATAAGTTGATAAGTTTCACTGATAAGTTTTAAACGAAGCACACTGATAAATGTTAAAAGAAAATATAGGTTTCTGTGCTTATTTCTTGCTTATGTAACATAGACTCATTTTGCATTTTTAACTTTAAGGCGATTTTTGAATCGTCCAAAATAAAATCAAAGTAATCTATCTTAAATTTGTGTCCGATTTTTTTTTTTTTTTTTTTTGGATAAATTATTAATTTATTTTGATTCTGCATGAAAATTAATAGTGTTCTCTGGACATTTAAATTCCCTATAATATTAAAAGATTATTTTTAAAAAATATTATATTAAAAGATTTCAACAAAATAGTTATAACATTAATAATATTAAATGGATGTATAATGGTGGCAGAAAAAGAAATTTGCAGAAAAAGACATGTAACTGGATTTTATTAGAAAAACATTTCAACATTTTTATGACATCTTCACATTAATTGTATATACCGAAGCCTATTATAATTTATATTAGAAAAACCCGTTCATTTGTTATAAAAAAAAAGTAAACACACATTGAAAGATTGTGTCGCAAATGTTATAGGGCACCAAAATATTTTCGAATAAATTCCTCAATAATGTTATCGACCGCCACTTCTTTCTTCTTATTATTTTTGCGTTACGATGATGCTTAAAATATATTTTGGCTTTTCTTTGATGGATTACTAACAGAAATATTCTACGAATTATTTTTTAAAAAAGAAAAAGATGGCTGTTTATCGCAAAGAAAGAAGAAACTATGTTTGAAAACTGATTATTTTTCCTCCAAAAACAGTAGTAAATCACTTTGAAATGCTAATAAATTAATTGATATGTTGCATTTGACTCTACTGTATGATAAAACTCTTTAAAGTAGAAACTCGATCCGAAAACAAGGCAAGAAGTGGCCACTAGACATAGCTAACTCGTTACGATAGATTTATTGTTACAGAAGTTGTGAAAAAACACATTTCTGCTGAATTTAATCACACATTTTCCTCTTCAGTTTCACCTGAACCTGTTAAACGAGTGCTCAGATGAACTGGTTTACATGACCGTTTTGTGAGAAGATACTTCTTTAATTATAGGAACCGAAAGTTTTAACTCTCCTTTTAAAATCAATGATAAATAGGCCTATAACTCATTGAGATTCTATGCTGCTTGCAGATAAGAGTCAAATTAACAATTCGGATCGAATGGGTGAATAACAGTATAGAAAAGAATAAAAAGCATAATCCTAAGAGATTTGTTGGAACTGTGATACATGGCGGGGGAACCGTCCTTATGGGGGAGAGGCTGCATGAAAATTAGAACTAGATAATTTGATGCTTATGGATGGCATATTGTATTAATCTGTTTATTTAAATATTTTAAAAGGCAACTTATAATTATCATCCTAAAGTTTGGATACTAGGAACAGCTTTGATTTTTTATCAAGGTAACTTTCTTAGATACATGACGCTCAACATTCGCTTCTGATGTCTCTATAACTATAAAAAAATTCTAATAATATCACTCAATCAACGGATATAAATTCAATTGAATACTTTTCGATATAACTGAGAATTAGAGTACAAACCAGCATTAAAATGAAAGCGATATTAAAACAGTGATCACCGAAGATTGAAGAATGATAATGCTACGATAATTATGAAACAGTAATAAATTTCGCGACGCATAAAAGCTATTGTAAACGCTCAAGGACATCCTATTAAATATTTATTATATTTGATGCTTTGAAATATATTTTAGCCCATTTTAACCCACTGTCCTATCCAGAGGACAGTTGAAAAATAGCGAGTGGAAATCAGTATTTATTTGTTGCGAATATTTTATCAGCTGGAATATGTAGAGGTATGTCTAAGCTTCTGCTACCAATAGTTATGTCTCGCCTACCTGTCGCAACAGTCAGGAAACTATGCTTATTTCCCCTATTAGTGGGCATAATTTGTATCTTCTTTTTGCGGTTGCAGAATTCCTTTTCAGTGGACTTCAGATATTTGATTGGGCATTTTGTACGTAAGATTACTCTTTCTTTATCAACCTGGTGGTTAGTTAAATCTTTATTAGTAGTAGGCAAGTTGTAGCGCATTATTTTTAACTGTTCTCCAAATAGGACAGTGGAACGAAACGTATACAGTTGATGCATTATTTCTCACTTTATAACTAAAAGTAAAAAAAAAGTCCCCCTAGCGTTTTACTCCCGCATAATCATGTCGGTGCAAATGTATCTGAAGTTAGAGGAAGTATTGAAAATATTAAATAGCGATGTTGAAATTGCTGTTTTACCACCAGATGCTAGGGAATTAATTGATGAATATGAAGGGGATGACAATGACGTAAATTCTGGTGAGATTATTGTTAACTACATTCCTGGGACTCTGAAGGTTAGAGTCAGAGTTGGAGACAATTTTGAGTCTGAATCGTTAACAAGCTCCAGTGTTTCGACAACAAAGAGCAGACGAAAAGCTAAAAAACATCATTCATTTTGGATAAAGACAAAATCGCTACAGTATACAAAATTGAATATACCGGCTGATTCAATTATAAATTACTTGCTCAAGCAGATGGAAAATACATAGAAAATCTCCTGCAGAGATTTT
Source organism: Nephila pilipes (assembly GCA_019974015.1). Taxonomy (NCBI): domain Eukaryota; kingdom Metazoa; phylum Arthropoda; class Arachnida; order Araneae; family Nephilidae; genus Nephila; species Nephila pilipes. The sequence continues at coordinate 13,082 of BMAW01026697.1, forward strand.
GAGGAGTTTTATTCCTATAAAGTTTACGGTCACATAGTAAAAGAAACTGTGAGATATGCTACAAACGTAAGAAACAAACACAATTTCTTGACAGGCGCTGATGAAATACGTGTGCTTCTAGGAACTTTGCTTCTAACTGGCTATCATTAAAATACCTGTGAACGTGACTACTGGTAAGATGCTGAAAGCCTTGGCATTACTGTGGTGAAAAGTGTCATGTCACGAAACCACTTCCGAAGTTGAAATCTTATTTACACTTCGTGGACAATAAAACAATAAGTCAGTATCCCGAGGATCGATCTTTCAAGTTAAAACCTTTTTATTGCCTTGCTGAATAATAATTTTATGAAGTTCGGACACTTCTCACAAAATATAAGCATTGATGAAATGATTATCTTGTACTACGGTAGGAACAGTTTGAAACAGTTTATCCGAGGCAAACCAATACGTTTTGTATATAAACTTCGGGCTATCTATGGAAGCGAAGGATGTTGTTACAACTTTCCCTCTTCCGCGGTAAGGAATCTGATTCACGAAAGTATATTCCTTTTGGTATCCATGTTGTGCTGAAACTAAGAGATTTCATTGTGAATCATTCAGGCTACACTTTAATGTTTTGATAAATTTTTACCCGCATTTATCTATTGAGAAGTCTTGGTGAACAGGGTTATCGAGCCACAGGAACCATACGAGAAAGTCGGATAAACCATGAGCGTCCTTTAGAAGATTCGAAGTCTTTGCGGAAGAAAGACAGAGGCCCATCTGATTTTGCATTTGACAAAAATTCCGAGAGTTTCACCGAGAAAGTTAATGTGAAGATGCCTAATTTGATAAATTCTTACAACAAAGATACGGGTGGTATGGATCACCATGACTGGTTGGCTGGACTACATGCCATTAAGATTCGTAGAAAATGTGGTACTGACCACTTTTCATTCGTACGCTGGACATGACTTTGGTAAATGCATGGATAATCCACAAAGCTGTCTGCAAAAGTGATGCCCTAATTCTGAAGGAAGATCGTTAACAACGGCTTATCTGAAAAAGACTGTGAACAGAACAAGAGGTAGAACCAGGATTTCTTATGTATTTTTAGTGCAAAATAAGACATCTCCAAAGATGGTATTGGCAATTTTTTCTGAAGAGGGAGAAACAGCGTCGTAGTCAAAGAGAGGTCAGCAAAGGAAAACCGAAAACATACTGCCGGAAATGCGATGAAACAATTTATCAGGCTTGCTTTGGACATTTCCTCTAAGTTTAGGGTTATACTCAACTGAAAATTGAGCTCTTAAAGTGAATAATGAAGTATTATTCATACATTGTAAAAGTTTGTATAGGTAGAAATTTCTATTCTCTAACGAAGCGAACACTGAAATCGCTAAGTGCAAATTTTATCATCTTTATCCTAGTGTTTTATGTAGTGGAGGAGCCAAATTTCTTGTATAAAATTTTTTTAAAAAATTCAATTTTTGTTATATTTAATCTATTTAGTTTTAATATACCTCAGAAAATAGGAACAAAATAAATAAATTAGAATAATACAGATTAAATGAACATTTACTTTTATGAGTTATTTTTAATTAATTTTTGATTTCTAAAATAAGGAGTTTTATTTGTATCCAAAACGCTTTTTATAGTTTTGTTATACATAGTAAAATTAAATAGTTTTAAAAAAATTCTCATCGTGAAACAACAAATTTTATTGCAGATAGAGCTCTGTAATACATTGAAATTCGGGAATTGCCGTTCCATTTTAGGAGCTACCATCCATATTAAAGATGAATTTAAGAGTAAAATATACTTTGTTTCTTTAAGCAATTAAAACGTACAAATGGTCCTGTCAAAATCACAATATCTAAATGGAAACTACAAAACCGAAATTTAATGAGATAAAATTCTGCAGTGTAATATAATTAAAATCCTTAAAGAATTATTTATAGATAAATACTAAATAGCTTAAGTTGAAAGGTTATGCATCACTGTTCACAGATACATTGATTAACAATATATTACTGTTAAAGAAAATGAGTAAAAAATTGAAAAATAAAAATGTCTGAAGACACGTTATTGTTTTATCAAAGAATTCTCCTTTAAAGTGAAATCTCTTAGATGTGCTAAACCCTTTCAAAATTTTAAATTCACTGTTGCGTGTCTTAATCAATATTAACAAAGAATTAATTTTTATCGATCTTCTGTGAAAAATATGTAACGATGTAAATAAAAGTATCAAAACAACTTTAAAATAACATTTATGAAAGAAACACTTTTTAGATAATACACTTTCTATTAATTAGTATAAATTTATTTTTGCATTTACAATAAAGCACATTAGTACTATATATTTTCAATCTAGCTTAACAAAATAAACTGTTTTCAAAAAGGCTGTTCTTCTCGCACAAAAGATTAAGCACTTTGAAATAGCATGAAGAAAACATAAGATGTTTATATCAAAGCAAATGAAAGTATTATATATATGTATAGGTTTCTGTGCATTAACTTTACATATTTTAAAACGAAATAAAAGTAGTATTCATGAGTTTCATGATCCTTGTGAAAAATAACATGCAAGAACTCAATAGGCGAGTCATGTTCTATTTACATATTCCTACTTTACATTCCATATATTTTGTGCAAATATGTTGGGAAACCAGAATCTTACAAAATCGCTTTATAAGGAAATATAAAATATATTTACACTTTCATTTTATTCGAAGTTCCTGGAACATAATGTCCTAAATAAAGAAGGAAAAAGCTTTTTTATTCTACGAGCTATGTGTATTTTGGAATGAGTATCTTTTTTATGAAACAAAAGATTTTCTTCTCTGAAAAATGTTTTTGCTCAGTTTCATGATGTTTGTGGAAATAAATTTTGTATGACTCATTTTAGCGTAGCAGATAGACCAGGCCTGGCAAACACGCGGGCCGCAAGTGATCCTCTCTGTGTCAAACCGTAATTCGCAGAACTGATTCACTAATAAAAAGCGAAATCGAAATGTCACATTCTAGTCGATGTAAGAAACGAAAAGAATGAAAATTTTAAAACGGAAGAATTCATTAACAACGCATCAGACGTGAAACACAAAATAATACAAATCCAACTGATGATATTTTTAAATTCGGTTCGGTACGGAGAGAGACTCCTAAACAAATAATTCAGAGTCAAATTTTTGATTTTTGTTTTATTTACTTTTTCGGCATTATAAGTACTTTAAAGCTCAATTTGATTAAAATTGCATTAATCATTATTATTGCACGAGATAATTTTCGTTGGAACCAAGACTCAATGTATATAAAGTTTTGATGCAATTATAACTTATATTTAGAATTACAATATTTGCTACACAAAAATCCCTATACCATACATAAATTCATTATTACTTTTCCATATAAATAGCAAATTTATTTTCTTTTAAATGTGCGTTAATTATAAATTTATTGTTATGCTTTCCTACAAAATTACTATTGATTTAAGCTATTTATAATTTAAGCTATTAATATTTCCACTGATTAAATTAATTGAAGTACATGAAATTCTAATTTTTACAATGACCTCTTGATAATAATACATAAAGTTATATCGAAAAATGAAAGTTCTCAATGATAAATAATAAATAGACAACAACTCAAGAATGAAGTAACATCGATGTGAAAATGTGAAAAAATAGAATTTTTAATTAATATTTTCTCAAATAGATGGCGAGACTGAAATACCCAAAAGAGGACAGCTGACACAAAAAAAAGTTGCAAGATCTACTCAAGTCATGTCAATACACAATCATATATATATATATATATATATATATATATATAATAGGTCTCATTAACGTACTAATATACCATTTATCGAAAAGTAGTCCTAAAAGACATTAAATGTACATATTTTTTGTATTAGTGTTGAGTAGATTTGAAAATGAAATTGGATAAGTATTGTATCTATTAAAATATCTTTTTCACTTTTTTAATATATTAAAGGTACTAACAACACCCATTCTTGAATATATTAAACTTGACTTCTTATGTATTATATTTTATTGTTTTGCACAGAATTTTCGTCTTATTATTTAATCGCCTAAAAACGTTATATTCTTCCACATCAAAAAGACACGACCTATACCAAACGTGCAATTTGAATAATTAAAACTTAAAATTTTCTTATTTTATGCAATTCGTTTTAGTATCTCTTCTGCTTTATAAGTATTATCAATATGCTCGATTCTTATATTTGATAACATTGTTCCCGATATACAGAATTTTACGCTGACTCGCATAATGAGCATAAGAAAAGCACGTTATAATTACTACAATGCAAATATAGATAAAGAAGTTCTTTCTGGTCCTTAGAATGTTCTCGAGATGAGTCTTTGTTCAGAAAGAGCGGCATTACTTCAAGGAACAAAGAGCCCCGTGATGGACTTTTTGACAAGTAAAATGAGAGCTTCTGTAGTTTTCCCTTTTAATTATTAGTTTTACTCCACAATTAAAGCAGATCTTTTCGTCTTCAAACTTTCATATTTCCCGTCGCCATTGCTCTGATGAAGAGAAATGTTTTCACTGGAGTTCTTTAGAAATTTTAGATTGTTTCAGTAGTTACACTTAATGAGCGAATGTACTGCAAAATGTCTGAAATCTATGAACATTTGTATAAAATAGTAGTTGTTTAGGATTTTCTGTTCGAACCGGTTAACAAGTGGTTGTCGAATCTATGGTTACTTAAACGCGGATTATGTAAACCGCGATTTATAGTATTAATATAAACTGAACAATTATATTGTCCACCATCAATATGAGTTTTCTACGAATTGAATAAATGCGTAAAAATACAGAGTAATTGGTTAATTACAAAACCAGATATGGTCATGTAAGCAGTTTTTACTTTATATAAACCAACTAGCTGATATCCGCCCGCTTCGCTGGACAGACGATAATGTAATGTTTTGGAACCTATACGTAAGATATCAAGAAAATTTCCAATTTTTAAACTTTAATGATAACCTAAATTTAAAAATTTTGAGAAATTGATTGTCTGTAATAATGGTTATCCTCGACATTCTTATATATCGTCAAATATATAAGAACAATTAAAAAATTTAGTAAAAAGTCACCCCATATATATATATATATATAAAATGGATAAAATTCATTCCACTGTATACATGTTACACCTAGTATAGCCAAAGATGCAACATTTTGTCAGAAGATTCATCATGTGCTTAACTTTCAAATGAAATACCCTCGCAATGGCATCTTGTCTATTATAAGATTTTTGTCCTTGCCTCAAGACATTTTGATTTCTGACCATTTAGGATTACAAGTGACTGCAATCCTAAAAAAAATGTCGTGCAAGTCGAGACGTCCAAAATATCTTACGTATGTCATAGCCTCTTCAGTTCGTTCATGCATGTAGCGAGGTCCTCCAGTAAACGAAGATTGTCTTGCTTGAGTGCTACTCCGTAAGAAGTCGCCATTTTAGTATTTTTCAAAATCCCGCTAAGTTTTGGAGCTAAACTACATTCCAAATACAGAAACTCAATTTATTCCAAACAGATTTATTTCTATCGCTAAATATGTACGTTTCCTATTTTCGACATGTACGAAATTTCACTTAAAGAGAACTTTCTCCAAAATCTTGCCCATCCTCCATCAGCGCTTCAATATAAAATTATTTGGTATTTTTCCATTCCACACGCTCAAATCTCAGCAAGTAAACTTAATTGGTGACAATACACAATATACATATAAGAAATACATTCCGTTTGGCATCGGTCATATCATTTTTGGCGATAAAGTCGCCAAAATTACATAACCGACGGATAAGAGTAGATTAAGGGATGAAAATTACATTTTGGATAATACTTCCGTAAAATTCGTTCTTAGTGAGTGTCTACATCGCAAAATGAGTAACTGTGCTAAATTTGAAGTCAATCGGTTGTACAGTCTTTGAGATCTCGTGATGAGTCAGTCAGTGGTATTTCGCTTATATATATATAGATTGCCTATTATAAAAGATATCTATTCAAATAAACCTTGATGGTACCAATACAAGTGGTGAAAAAAGAAATACCGAATTTCAGAATCTTTCATTTTGTGACATTTATGTTTTAAAATTATTCATAGAGCTTAAAGGTACCAGAACATCCGAAGAATGCTGGAATATTATATCCTAGACTCCTTTTTTTGTGACATACATCTTTTCAAATTATTAAGAGGGCTTCGATTTTTTGTGGGCCTAATAATAATAATTCCATCTTTCTATAGAACTATAAAAGTAATGTTTTCCTCATAAAAAAGTTTTTCTTCTCTTTTGAGTATGGACATGTTTTGTGAGATATATTCCGCTGCTTTGAGATGTTTTAAAAAGTGTAATTGGAGTCTGTTTTGGTATATTTGTCTCATTTTCCTTATCTGACATGTCTTCACCTGAAACATCTCCAACAATAGTTCTGTTCGTGTCACTCCTCTAATCATTAACAATAGTTTTGGAGAAACTTAATTGTTAATGCATCCTTTAATAAAATTATATCAGTCTTTTTTTTTTCTCTCTGTTAACTTTTGTGAGATACATAATAAGCACTTTTAAAATAAGTTCGTAAATGAGACAAATGTCGCATAATCACATGTATCAAAAGATTTCAAAATTGCACTCTTATTGATATCTTTGTATTATATGTGTTTTTGAGTACTTATCATGTCTTCCAAAATTTAAAAAATCCTCAAAATATAACCATTACGTAAATGTTCAATATTATGTATGTTACACTACATTTAATACATTTAATGTTATGTATTCAAGTTCATTTTGATTGTTTGAATTGCTTTCAAGTTTTATTATGGACTTAAAGAGCAAGATAGTAATATGAAGTTCATGATATGTTCAAGATAAAGATTGAAACATTAATGCTTCTATTAACATCTAAACTGATTCATTTATTTCACAAATTCAGTGTAAAATACGTCATATTTTTTGTTGAATATTCCTATACTTTTACATTTGTAAACAAGAAAATATTATTAAATTAGTATTTCTAATAATTTTAAGTACATTTTTCTCCAAATAAATTTTCTTAATTTGAAGTTAACTTTTCTTCCTGCATGAGTGTCTAACAGGGAAGTTAATTTAACAAATTTGCATAAAAAATAAATTTAAAGTTAATTTCCTTTACAATTACATTTAATTATTCTTACAATAACTTACTTACCTTATGCGACAAAACTTACAACAAAAGAAGAAAAGATACGTGCAAAATAGTATAAGAGGCATAGAAATCAGATTACCCGTACGGGTAAACCAGGTAAAGCACGGACACAACAAGCAACGCAATTTTCGAAGATTTTCAGCATATTGTCTCCCTAACGTAATTAGACTATGTTTCTAAATTGGAGACTCCCCATGAATTCTCGAGGTGCTCATCAAATTCTCATCAGGTATCTAATTTCATTCTTCACGTGCTTCATGCTCGAGATTAAATGCCGCTGCTTTTATAAATGATGTATTAATGTGATCTGAAGAATATTTTTTTTTTCGAAAATATATCTCATCGAAGTGTAGTATAAAAAGACATGATCAATTTTTTCTTGAAGTTAAATGTCAAATACAGAGATTGTAGAGTCTATTTGGAAATTGAGATATAACGTATTAACATAACTGAAATTTTAAGAGGCGCAAGTGTACCAAAAGATTGTTCTTTTTTCAAAAATTCTGACAAATCATTTTTCAACACCCGTATAAAATCGACAAGTAAAGTTGTATATTTTTCATTGCTAACAGAATCATGTTCGGCTAAAGTAAAAGTTTTTTACGCTATTGTTTGAGAATGCATATTTTCAGTTTCATTTTTGAAGGCAATTAAGTATTTAATAATTGTATATATTTCATAAGATTCATCATGAAAACGCATACATAATTCATTTAAATGAGTAATCAAATCAACTAAAAATACCGATTCACGAACCACTTTTTATTGTCAATATCTCAAACAAATTCTGGTCCTTTTCGAAAATGATTTCTTTACATTTCACAATGCGTAAAATCCTTTTTAACAATTTTATTTCTACTCATTATGTGATTTACTCATGTAAGCATTCACAAATGTAAGGAATTCATTCAATTGGTTGTTATTCAATTCCGTGATATTTATGAATTGTATAGATTTGATAATAATCTACATAACGTTGTTCACCATTAAACTTTTTAAATATAGACATTTATGTTGTACTATGCATTGATATTTCATAAAACATAAATTTCAAGATATGATTGCATTGTCTTCTCTCTACTAATTTTATATGTCCATTTCCTGTAATAACCATAACCAAGCTGCCATCACTAATTATAACGGTAACATTTACAATAAACAAAGACAATACTTAAATGTATTTTTCACTGTTTCGTTTAAGAAAGTGTATCTAAAGGTTTTCATTATTTTTCAGAAATAACGGAGATATCCCAATAGCTATTATTCTGTATATTAATTAATTTTTATGTACTTAATGTCGTAAGTTATAAATGTTCATTTGTTCCTTAGATCGAAGAAACCCGCAGAGTTGAAAAGAGGGAGTTTAATTTGTTGAGTTCTACATAGACGGACTACGAAATTACACAAAACACTGATAGAAATCTATACCTCCTGATGATGACTATATAGAGAATTCTTAAGAATAATAAATAAAAATTAAATTCAGTAAGTAATTTTAATAATAATTTAACTTCACGATGTTTGTGCCCAGTGATAATAATTAAAGCTTTTCGATATTGTGAGTTACTTCCATCCACGGCTTCCTGAGATACCAATAAATTAAGCTTAATGACGGTAACTTGCATTATGTACATATATAAAATTTTTGATCAAACCTATTTATTTAATTGTGTCTTATAGCACTTAAGGAACCATTTTTTCAATGCCATTACATTCGTCATAAATACTACTAATTTTGTTATTCCATTCATTTTCATACATAATAGAAATTGTCTATAATTTGAAAGTCAAAACGAATAAAAGCATATATAGAGAGCAGACGATTCCTCCAGAGAGGTTCAGAATGGCAACTAAAAAGTTAAAATTAGATATGTTCAAGTACGCTCTATAACAAAAAAAAAAAAAAAAAAAAAAACGACGCACAAAGATGGAGTTACCCGATAGTAATGAAATTTCGTGTGCAAAGACATTTGGACCGAACATGCAAAAGATTAAAATTTGGTGTCCCGTGAATGAATAGCGGCAGCTACTGCGCATCGGAACTGCGCACTCAGTAGGTACATATAAGAAGCGATTCTCCATCTGATGATCAAATTTTCTGTTGCATTGCTATTTAGGATATCTTTCAACGACTGAAAAAAATGTCTCGCTGCCGAATTCGAGCTCATTACGAGCAAATGTCAGAGTTTAAAGAGGTCGTATCATTCATTGGATTGCGGCAGATTGAGCAAATCGGTGAATCGCTCATCATATGGGTCGAAGCGATGTGACGATTAGAAGATGCTGGTAAGAATGGGTAAATACAATGGCAGATTTCAGCGTCATGATGGTAGGGGTCGACCTAGGGCCACAGCATATTGGGAGGGTAAAGTAATTGCTAGATCAACTGTCACACTGACTGATTCACAGTTATCAACCATCAGACTTGCGACCCTCACACGAGTATCCACCATGACCATTCACAGACGGCTGATAGAACGAAATTTTCGTTCGTACTGACAGCTACGACACTTGCCACTCACGCCTGCACACTGCAGAGCCAGATTACAGTAGTGCTTGGCTCAATCAGGTTGGACTGGGGACGTATAAAGTTTAGCGACGAATCCCGCTTCCCACTGTGTCCTGACGATCACTGAAGACGTGTCTGGAGACGTCCGGGACAGCATGTAGCTTGCATCCTACCTAGAGGTGGATCAACACCTTATTCAGTCTGTTATTTTGTAACTATGTAACTCCGAAATAAATCATTCAATTTTTCTGAAATTTTAATCATTTTCTATTCTGTACATAATTTTCCTGTCCGCCAATTTTCGTCTTCATCGGAAAACTCCTCCTCGGTGTGTCTTTTGTTGTTGTTGTAATAGAGTGTTTTTAGAATATGGAAATAATTCTGGAAGCATTTGGGGTTGTGAAATTGTTGTACGGTGATAGTAACTATTCAATGCCCACGTCTTCAACTCCTCAATGTCCGTTACTGTAACTGTTCTGTACACGTATCATTAACCGTTCTAAGACCGAGTAGGCTCTAATAATCATGTCAAGTAATGTTTAAATGTTCAGTAAATATTGAGTTCGAAGTGCTTTATTTTTACTCATTTATGTCACTGAATAAGTTTTCTATAAATACTAATATTAATGACTGCTGGTTGAGTTGTATTAATAACATTCTTCCTTTCTTCTTTCGTCATAGTATAAAATTAAATTTAGAAATAGCACTCACTAAATATTTTTCTATGGTTTATTTTATTTCATGAATTACTTTTTGGTTATAAATTCTCAAACAAACTTTGATTTTGAAATAACCACGTTCTTATTAGGGTAAATTATATATCTACAAGTTGACTATCTACTGCTGAATAGACTGTATCACAAGTGTACGGTTTTGATTTTTTACCATCACATTTGCAACCATGTAATTAGTTTTTACAACTGAATATGTTCTTCATATATTTAAAATACACTAAGTTTAGATGTGACTTACAAACTGAAATTCCTCTTACTATTTTTTATACACGAAGAGACACACACAATAGACGAAGAAAATTTACTCATTAATGTTTGCTCATTTCCGAGTATAATGTAGAAAAGTAACTACTCTTTAGGGTTTAATTTTTAATAAATTCTACATTATCTATTTTATACATGAAGAGACATTTAAACAGATTAATTGTAGTATCAGTTTTATAAATTGGTCACCGCTAAAGAACTTTTAAAATTCAAAACATGTTCTCTTGTAAATTAATAGCTAATTAACCTTTTCGTGGCCTTGAAAAGATTACTTCACACGAATATGATCTTACGAAATATATCTGCGAAAAATTCAAACCCATTATAATATATTGGATTTGCTATTATAACGTTGAGAACAATTATTACTATTTCAATTTTTTTGCTGCAATAAATATTCAATCGATTGAAAAAGAATTAGTAAAATTGTTTTGACATCTTGAAAGCGTTGTGTGAGATCTATTTTGCTCTGACATTTGTTTTGATGTTATATTTTTACTGTCCACGATAATTATTCCATATATTTTCTGCTTGCTAGAAACATACTTGCGATAGGCCCATTTTCTATGGGGACTGTGAGGACGCAAAGGAAGGATCTTCCACCAATGCTAAAAGCTAATGACTAACTCTAAAGAGACGAATCAACGTTTCTAAATATGTAAGGTAAAGTGGGTGGAAAATATGGATGTTACTTTATTGACTACTGCACATAATCCAGCGTTTATGACGTCTGTAAATTGTACAAAGAAAAGGGAAAACAGAAGTGCCTTGCCCAAAATCTTTCGATGTAATGATATCATGGGAGATGTATATTGCTTAGATCAAAGAAAAGAAAGACACTAAAAGGGAAAATAGATCTATATCATGATGACATCGTACTTTTTTTAAAAAAATTTATTGATCTTGACATCGTAAATATTTTTATATTGTGGAATGTTAACAAAAGGAACAGAAGTTAAGACTTTCTTACATTCCGTAGAGCATTAGTTCGTCAACCCATTGACGGATATTCCTCAAGAAAAAGAAAAGGCTGTCCTGCTAGCTTCCCAACAAACAAAGATGTGTGCAACTACGCATGATTTGAGCTTAGTCAATGTGGGAAATTATATAGCGAAAATTATCTCTAACTATAAACAAAAAAAGTATAGCACAAAGGCCCAAGAAAGGAATACCCGCTACATGTGTGCAGAATATGCTGTACCCTTGTGCAATTCAACGTGTTTCTATTCTTTCTATGGAAAATAATCACCGTAAAATTGATTTTCTCTATTAGCGTAATTGGTTGTTTGGGAAGTACACTTCCCCTCCATATAATTTAAATATAAACATAAAGAAAAATATATATATATCCTTAAATACTCTTGTTTAATTGATAATAAAATACAAAAAACTGGGAGAAATTCATAAAGAGAAATAAATGGTCCCCGAAAGGCTTAAAAGTATATTTCTAACTTTATGAATGATATTTTTATTACATTCTGGTATAGACTGTAAGTCAACAATTTGTTTTGGCTGTGTCACGTTTATAAATGAGGTTTCGATCAATACTGTACAAAATGTTTCCTTTGCAAACAAAACTTACGAGGAAAGAAAATAAACCTATTGTGAAAAAATTAAAATTTATTTTTTAAAAATAACTAATATTCTGTACTTCTTAAAATATAAAGTCAAAGGAATTAATTAATTGTCCCGTGTTTATTGCTGTCATTAGTTTCACAATTCAGAATCCCGCAGAAAGCAATTTATATTCCAATAAAAATATTCGAATCTTTCATAAGCACTCAGAGCCACTACAAATCTTTGGAATCAATGATTAACCCCACCCGAGACATGAATTTAATTACTCATTTAAGTAATTAAAAGTAATCGACGAGGGATGAAGCTCTAACAATTTCTAGAGCTTTTCTAGAATATCTGGATTCTTATCTAACAGATTTCTGATTATTGCTGGAGGTATGCGGTATTAGAATGGATCACGATTTAAAGAGTTGATGTCAAGCCAATAAAGTAAACAGATTTTGTCATCAATCTCGTTTGAAATACGAGGCTTTGTACTTTTTAAATTGAAAAAATACATGCAGAGTTCTCATAAACAATGATACTATGCTATAGGTGGCACATATCTTTCAGGCTACTGGATACTGAAATATGACTTTAAAGCTATCCAGTTGTACATTCTATAAAGTGCCTTGGTATAGTGTTATGTTGAGTAGAAATTAATTTCGTAAGCCCCATTAAGACTTAAAAGGGATGGAAAATAAAAAAATGAAATAAGAATCGATGCAAAATAAATATTTCTACTTTTCTATCTTTACTTCGAATACAATATCCATATTTACATCAAAACAAAGTAATAACATAAGTATTTAATTCTTCATTCAATTTTATAAGGATAAGTTTATATAATAATATACGTTTTTTCTTTATCATATCACTTATACACAAGAAAGAAATGCTTTTGTATTCCAACCAAAATATACACATTGAAGTATCTTCTATTGTAAATCTATATTACTTATGACAATATTAATTCTTCAAATTAAGTTTTCCCCCAAGTTATGACATGGGATATTCAAATTCTAAAGCATTAAAATCTTAATGTATCTTAAGTAAACTGCTTCTAAAATATACAAAATGATACATTTACTTTATAGAAATTAAAATAAGAAATCACTATTTAAATAAGAAATTTTATTTTTCTGATGAAGATTTTAAGAAATGTATAATTAAAAACACTAGGCAATAATTTACACTACTACATTTATTGTTTTATTCCAATCTCTTATTTTTGTATTTCTTAATTCAAAAATAAGAGATTGAATATCTGTATGATACAAATTTTAAGAATCTTCCAAATCAGCATTAATTGCGCAATAGAACAATTAATATTATATGAACTTAACCAGTTTGTTGAAAGACAGAAAAAGTTTTATATTTACAATAGAAATAAATTCATTCTATGTTTCATTACTATAAGTGTTTTACATTATGATTAAAATAAATTCCACAATAATACCATATTAGACGCAAATTTCACATCTACTTCATTTTAAATGTATTTTTAACTCTAAAGATTTCAGACGTTTTTATAAATCCAATAGTTACACAGCTTTCGTTTTGATTCTAAATGAAAATATTTGCTTCTAAAATTATAAGCTCCGTATTTAACGTATAATTATTGACTTAGCTGATGATTCCTTATTCAATAAATATTTTTTAAAATAAGTTCTGATTTAAGCATATTTCATTATTTACTACTCTCTGTATGTTCATGAATTCAAAGATTTTTTTTTAAAAAAAATTAAATATAGTTGTTTATGATCATTTAAATAAATAACTCTTATTTCCTATTGAGTTGGTTCTGTCAAATCTCAAGCACAAGTAAATATTTGATTATTATGTGAATCTAATTACAAAACTATAAAATGGTTTCCAGTAAATATGAGCATTTAACAGATGATTAAATTATGACGGATGTTACAAAAATTATAAAAATCAAGTAAAGTACTATTTTGCACATATTATAATGTGCTACTTATGAAACCAAAGAAACTGCTTTAGTTAGTATTTTCAATTCCAGTGCAAAAATACTTTATAAAAGTTAAAATAAATTAGCAATCAAAAGTCATAAAATGTTATTAGTATGTAATACAGAAATACTAAAAGCGAATATCTTGAAAAATGTTTGAAATATATATTAAACTAATCAATTAATGATTAAACACAAAATACTGAAATAAAAAAAATTCAGCGAAATTCAATTAAGTTTCAGATTTTAAACACATATATATTTTGAAACACCTAGAATTGTTAAATGCTTAACAGCGAACTTGAAATGTCTATAATGAGACATAAAAGTTTTATCAAGAGGAACAATATTTCAATTCAATAAAAACCCTTTAAAGCATCTCTTTATTTAAGAAAAAAAATCAAGAAATATTCTCCACTAAATGGACTATTCTTTATTCTATTTATCCTTGGTAAATTGTTGCGATGTAATCATTTAATTGGTTCATTTAAATATTTCAAATCATTTGAATTAAGAGAAAATAGACTATATATTTATAAGAAAATATTAACATTTACTAATTTTTTTTAAAATAAATTGATACTTTTTCTCGCATCTGATTGTAAGACTTTCTGGAATTCTAAATTTGATACAGCTATAATTCTAAATGTTTTTCTCATATTTATTCATTATAATTATTTTAGACTCTTAATTATTGTCCAATGCATTTCGAAAACATTTTAAATGTGAAATTCTTCATTCAATTTATGTATTCCTTTTTACTTATTTCATTGCCTTTTTCAGATATACTTGTGCTAATAAATCTTAAATGCCAAAATAAATCATATTTTAATAATTTAAAATATATGGAAATTATCTTTGTAACAGTAAATAGGTATTAGGAAAATTTGCAGATAGATTTTAGCACAGTAGATAATAAATATTTAAATAATTTTCTTTTAAATAATATTCTACAAAAGTTTTGCTATAAGCAACTATAACAAAAAATGGGAAGTATCGGGAAACGTAAAAGGATTCCATAATTTCTTACCAAATTAATCGCACAAATAAAATGTATTCATTCAAGAGCTCATAAAATGATAATAAAGGAGAATTTCATGTAATATGTTCAAAAGTCAAATTGAATTTATAATTGAAAATTTTGCATCTTTTGATAAAGAAATAAATTAACTTAATATATGACATCTGAGAGACTAAAGTTTTATGAATCAAATACGACGAATAAAACTGATTGTTAACACAGAACTAAAGTTTTTAAAGACGACTCTGACTTGTTCACTTTACCATTAAACAGCATTCACTATTCTCAAAATCAACGAAAACCAAAGTTTAATTAATTTTTAACTCAAAGTTTTAAAGACCTATCTAATCATCATATTTAAATACATACATAAAATTTCAAATGAACTATTTCCAGATCGAAACAGACATTCAGGTTTTCAACAGTGTTACTCTAAAATGTAACAGCAGTTTTATCTTAGAATACATTAATAAATGCACAAACTTCAATCCGCATGACAGAAAAAAAGAGAAGGATTCAAAACGTATGGTGAGATGGCTGCTTCGAATGACATACATCACTGGATGGATCCGGATCTTTTTATGCAAAAAGTTTCATATTTGTTGATATGTTTTAAGAACGAAGATGAATGAGCGGCACATTTTCGGTGTCTTTTCTGAAGATAGAGATTTATGGAGCAACATTTTGGAACTTATTTTTCGTATTCCCTTTCAGATCAAATTGAAAAAAAAAATCATGTCTACATTTTGAATTTGTTTCTTAAAAGTTTGGTTTTAATAAAAACGAGAGATGATTTAATTCAACTGAAACCAAGTGATAAAAATAATCCTTGCTTCAGGCGAAAATGTTGGATTAATTTCGCTTGATTTTTTACAATGATAAACAACATAACTTATTTATTGGGAGCAAGAATCATATTTGAACGTTTATATTCATTTATCTTCGAAATCTGCATGGAATTTTCTTCTTTTTATACCATTATATTTAATTTTATCTTTTCTTTTTTAATACCGATTAAGTAAATTATTTTTCTCATTTATTACATACTAATCTAATACTATCTAGAGTACAATATTTGTACATTTTTTTTCTGTAATAATTCGCTTAAAGTTTTGTATACATATTTTTTTTCATCCGCGTTACGTTCAACTTTAAACAAATTATTAATTTCATTTTTCGTCTTATTTAACCATTCTGAATACATACCAAATATTGGTTAAACAGTAATTTTCAATTTCTTTTATTAATACTGATTGATGGTAATTAAGTTATATATAGTACATCTTTTTATGTAATAATTCCTCTGATGATATATAAACTTCTATATAAAATAAATGAATTCGTCGTTCAATAGAGAATATTTTTGTTGAAAAATACTTACTACCCATAGTACTATATATAACTCAATTACCATACACATAAATGTCTGAAAATCATCTACAGCTTCAGATATTTCCCTAGTGTTAATTTGATAATAGTATACAACTTAAATATAACATTTCTAATGAAATAAAAACACAGGTATTAGTAAAGCACATTCGGTATGTTGACTGCAACAAGTACTAATTCAAATAGAATATAACCGCATTTGATCCTTATTTAACTTTAAAAAATTAGAATCATCAATATTTGAGTCAATTCGTTAACATTTTTTTCATTTAATATAAACCACACGTATATATTAATAAAAGTATTATACTTTAATACATGTGTAAATACATACCAAATACTCTAATACTATCTAATGCTATCTTAGTAAATTTATTTTTATAACAAATTTACTAAGATATTGACATTTATTACGCTACAAATATGTGTGTTTAGAAATATGCATTTCTTTGTTTGTTTCACTTATACAACTGACACAAGTTCATTCATTTTTAATAATTGTTCATCAAACAAATATTCAAAAAATAAATACAAGCTGTACATTTCAAATTAGTTTTTAAGAATTCCTAGAAAGATATCTGCTTTTTTGAGTATTCTTGGCTAATTCAAAATCAACTAAAAAAATTATATTACTATTCAAAAATTATTCCAGTACTTGAATACATTTTGAAAACAGAAAATAGAATAAAGGAGATTGAAGCTTTGTTTCATTTTCCAAATGCCATAAAATGAATGCTTATTTTTAGAGAATACTACTGGTAGATTCTGGAGTACCTTGATATTGATGCCCGCTAGGTTGCGACATAGCGCTATTGGCATTTTCTCCCGGTATTTATCAAAACTGAAAGTTTTCATTTCAACTCATTTGTTTTGTAAAATAGTGAATTATATATCATGTTTGTGCAACATTATAAAAGTATACGCATAGAGTACTGTAAAGTAAAATGTTTTCGAATCCTCGCAAATGATTTTCGAATGCTGATGAAACGGATAAGCTTAAACATGGAACAAGAGTAATTCGTCACAAATTATTTTAATTATAGTTGTATTGTATCATTTTTTTTTTGTACAATTTCACTCAGAATTCACAATCCCTAACCTACTTTGTCAGTGGAAAGTGTTCTTATCTACGTCTCCTTTAACGTTTAATATATGAGGTTTAAGTCTGCCAGGGGCCCTAAGAAGTATGTATGAGCCTAAAACTGATATCAATCCATACTTGTTAAGATGGTGTGATGTTTGCTATCGTATTTCTCCAACTTCTACTGGACAAGTTCCGATTTTTATTTTTCGAAATCTTACGCGAACACTAAAGCGCTTTCGCTCGCTTTTCTTCTATTTTTAAGAATTTGCAAATTCATAAATTAACTCAAGCTCTTGTTCTGTGACCGAGAGTGTGTAATACCTGCTACTGTACACGAGAACATTGAATAACTTTTTTCTTATTTATTTCTATCTCTGAGCTACCATCTTACTTTCTTACCCACTAACTAAGTACTGGAGAGTTTGGTAATGTTCATATGGGCATAAAGACAATTCCGTCTATTTTAACAATAAGAAACAATATACAATTCTTCTTCTTCTCGGTCTCGCTTCATCCCTACCTTTTACAATGAAGTCTCGATCGCGTCTCTCCCCAGACACTCCCCAACCTTCTTCCATACAAAGAAGGTGTTACCATAATTTCTTTTCTCTCCAACAAGTGTGATTTATAAAAAGATTAAAATTGCTAAAAATGCGAATAGTTCTAGCAGAAGCCCATATGAAAACTAATTATATTTTTTTCTTCTCTGTTATTAACATTTATTTTTATAAACTTATATACTTTTTTGTACTTTTAACTTAATGTCACTTTTATATGCTTATATTTGTTGTTTCTTGGTAATCGATGTGATTTATTCGAGTATCAATATTTCTTGTTCTCTGTATAAAATACTACACTTAAATTTAATTATTTAATTTCAAAATTGAATTTCAGCCAAAGGCTGACCTTATCTATCTGCATCACAATAGGAAAACTTTCAGCTCTTGTATATGCTTTTTTTTTTTTTTTTTTTTTTTTTTTTTTTTTTTTTTTTAGTTTCATTACCGGTTCATGTTTTTACAAAGAACACTATTAGGGAGAAGGGAATATTTAGTTTCTTACATCCTGCGGCACTAGAATGCCTCGAGTATGTCTTTCTCAAATGAAATAGAACTATCTCAAGGCGCACAATTGAAATACGAACTGTTCTCAAAACGATTGTATAATAGGCACCGTCCAATGTGTCTATTTGGATTTGACATTTCAATTCAGGGCATTGAATGTAAACTCACTACAATTGAAAATTCTTAGTTAAAAAAGTTTAATTATTGCAAAAATATCTGAAATTTGCAATGTGACAGAAATTATTGAAAATAATCAATTTCTTGAGTTTCCTTCGTAGTCAGTGCAATGCAGACATTTCCCCCACATAGGTATTAAAGTTACTGTTGATAATAATTTCTTCACAGTCACCAAGAATTATGATTTGTTTTTCGACTGGGAGGTGTATTTTAAGGCATCTGTATGGATTTTATGTGACATATTTCGTCTGGCTCTTCTTCGCCTTCCTCACTGCTTTCCAAGTTATTTTCGTTAAAGCTCACATCATCAACTACAGTATAATCAACAGATTTTACGTCGCCATTGATATCTCCAATACTCAAGTTTTAATCAACTTCTAAATACTCTTGCTTTTGATCACTGTTACTGATTTTAACAAGTTTAAAAAATTCATTAATTTCATTCTCTATTCATTGAGAGCACTCAAAACTACAATTTCAAAGCATGATTCTTATCAGTCCCTGTCTTGGATTGCCTTAAAACTTTCTAACACTGTTTTCTTCCCCTTACTGAGAAGAGTAGCAAGAATAACAGGATTTTGAATTCAATGAAGGTGAAATATCATTTTGATTGTACGACAACTTGCTTTTTCCCAATATGATGCTTCCCGTTTTCATACTAAAAACAGTATTCAAAAGAGAGGGATTATCTTTTCATTTTATTGTTCATTTGTCACAAAACTATCTTTCACTGAGCACAAACTACCTTTGAAACCTATATATATATATATATATATATATATATATATAATCATCTTAAATGCACAATTTATGACGGAGTTCTAACTTGGGGTTTCCTCCAGCTATCTGTTTGGGACTTAAATATGATGTTGTTCGATTTGAATATCTCTTCGAATATAAGAAACGTGACTGTTGTAAAAGATAATAAAATTAGTGAAATATTGTGAAGTGATCAAATGGTAACATTTAAAAGCACCGATGCGTTTAATACGTGAGTTAGTGTAGGGAGAATAAGCGGAAATTATCAACAAAGAAATAATGATTATGCCTATACTGGTAAAGGCAGAGAGGAAAAGATGTGATTCAGTGAGGGACTGTATACGAACAATGAGCCGGCCCCTGATATCAAGTTCTACTGCGGACTTGGACCCGACAGAGTAAAGAAATATTTATAATATTAATGTCTAGTTTCGGATCTGAGTTGTTCTATATCCACAGGAAAAAAACTTAGATTTCAAATGTAGAATATTTGTAGCTACAAATAAAATAATTTAATTGTCACCAATGTGTGACTTTTTATTCATTTGTGTATAATTATTGACTATTTAAACCTGACTATTAGTACAGCAGTCAAATGTAGGAAAGAATCCTGAGGAGTTGCGAATTAAATTACATCACATTGTAAATTTCATTCTTCAATTGTTATTAATTTCCACTCAATTAAAATGGGTAAACCGAATCATAGGCAACTCTTTTTTTAATAATATCTAAGGTATCACCAAAATAATGATATCTCCTTTCTTTTCTAAATTAGAAATGCTCTAAATTTGAGCGATTTTTTATAATTCGCACGAAGTTATTCACTGGCCGATGAGTATATTTAAATTTCCATTTAATTGATTAGCATGCATATGTAAAGAATACTTCTTGTCTAAAGGATAATTGAAATAAACATATTAAAAATTATCTGATCACTAGTCGGGCATAATTTGAACATTTGAATAGATTTTGAGACTGCTAAAATCATACAAGATAAAAAAAAAACTTTTTAAAAAAATTGGCTTGATAAGAACTTAATGGGAAATCCTATAATTAACATGTTTCATCATTATGTGACTTCAAACATCTTTCCAAAGGCAGAGAGAAATTAGTAAGGCGATTTTTGTCATCAAGAATTCTTTTTTTGCCCAAAGTGACTTTTCCACTCCCTTCATCTTAATTTTTTTAATCATCACACTCCTTTGAGATGTTAACTGAGAAGTTGATGTCATTACGTTTTTCTAACGATTTTGGAAGTAGAAAAAAATGGATAAAATAGTTTAAATGGGTCACCATCTGAGATTATAATGAGGAAGGGAGTATGCTCATTATTAATGTTTCATAGAAATATTTCTTTATGTAAGTTCAATTTAATTTTCCTTTGAGTTTCATTTGGGATAAGAAGCTCTTTGAGATGCTGTTATCATATGTAATATGAATAGAAGTTAATTAATAAATTGCAAAACTTTTTAACTAATTAATATGAAAAGTTTTCTTGCTCATTTTGAAAAATTGTATCATTAACTTATGCTTAATAAATATCAATTATAATGCAAAATAATATTACATTTATATAAAGAAAATTGTCATGTATTCTTGAAAATAAAACATCTCACTAAAGATACACTGCGAAAGATGTTTTGATTTCCTCTCAAGATTTGGCAAGGTGCTGATATATATATATATATATATATATATGTTACAAAAGCAAGTAAATTATAACAAAAGCTTTTCAAAGTCACTATTATCAAATTTAATAAGCCTGCAAAACAGATTATATGTAATTAAAAAGATAAAAGACAAAGACATATTTACTATACAGAATTATGTTTTCAAAGACCTATTTAATTCTATACATATAGCTGAGCTAGTAAATGTATAATTAATTACTTATAAGTATTTTAATATTGTTAATTTTATTTCTTAAGAAAAATTTAATTAATTAGTTAATAATAACTCTTAGAAAAAATATACTAACTTTAACGATAAATACTTTTAACAAACTAAGAGTATTCTACAAGAATAGGCTAGTAATAGTTTAGTCATTATCTGCTTACACTATTTTGAACAAAATTATACGGATAAAAATTATTTTATTAGTTTTAGATAAAGGGATGTCCTTCTTGGATTTGGTGTATTTATAATAAGCACTCTGAATATAAACCTAACTTATCATTTTATCATCCATATTAAATTCAATTCACACAAAAATTAGTGAAAATGGATTAGAATTTTAAAACACACATTTGAAAATTTTATTCAAAAAATGATTTGTAATATTTACATTAAAAGAGACAGTTTTGAATTCCATATAGTTAAGGTGTCTTTCGGGAGGTAGCTGTATAAATATTTCTGTTTTTAGAAACAATATCTATTATTAAACAGAATTAAATAATAATATTATTTCCAGCTCAAAATTAAAAAATCATTTTAATATTAGGTTCGTTCAATATTCTTAAAACATCCAAGAGATAGCACTCGTAGCACTGAAAATTGTTTATATTTGGCAAGCATCATGACTCACTAGACAGCTGTCTCAGTTTTTTTTATCATATGGTTTCATTTTTAGTGTTGATTGAATCAAGAAACTTGTGTTTATTTAGAAAAGTAAAAAAAAAGTGAGTTTTGAGCAGTGATTAAACATGCTTATTTAGAAGGTTTATCATTCAATGTGGTCAAAGCAGAATTAAATGAAGTTCATTGGACATCTGCTCCTTGCAACAACTTACAATTAGATATATGAGTTTAAACGTGGCCGTACATCCGCAACAGATGAACGTCGTTTGGGACGTCTATTTGAAGTTATTACTCACGAAATGATTGATATAATCCACGATATGGTTTCGACCGATCGATGAATCAAAGTGCGCGAAATAGTTGAGGC
Source organism: Nephila pilipes (assembly GCA_019974015.1). Lineage (NCBI taxonomy): Eukaryota > Metazoa > Arthropoda > Arachnida > Araneae > Nephilidae > Nephila > Nephila pilipes. Next base: position 35,689 of record BMAW01026697.1, read on the forward strand.
CACTCGCATATTAGAAGGTACAGTGTTAACAAATTCGCACTCAAAATGAGGTGTGAAAAAACTTGTCGGCAAGATTGGTGCAACGTTTGCTCTCAGTGGAAAATATGTGCAATCGTGTGGTCGACTCTGAGGCTTTTACAGAGATTTTCCTTCCTAATCCTGAAGAGTTTTTACATCTATACTTATCTGTGGATAAAACGTGGATACATTAATACACTCCAGGCAAGGGAACAGTCAAAACAGTGGGTTTTTGAAAGCGAAATGACTCCAAAGAAAGCAAAGATTGCGCAATCGACCAGCAAGATGATGGCCACGTTTTTCTGGGACGCACACGGAATCATCTACACCTATTACTTCGAAGTAGGACAAAATAGCTGCAGAGAATTAGGCGTCGTTATTGCACCGGATGAATGAAGAAATCAAGAAGAATGTGTATCTTTGTTTAAATCTGTATTCTTGTGTATCTTTGTTTAAAATTCTACATACAGAAATTTAAAATTTTAATTCTTTTTTTAGACTTTATCTCTTTTTTATTTTATAGCTTATTCTATTTATTTTAATGTTATTGGATCACTTTTAATGAATAATGATATGTATGTATAATAAGTTTATTTTTAATGCAATCACAATAACAATTTTTACTATTTTTAATTTCACATTTTAAATTTCGTTAATTAATTTTTGCTTCAGTTTTCCATTTGTTATTCATTTATTATTCGTTAATATAATTGGTAGTACTTTATATTTGGTAATACTATTGAACACTGATAATTATATTTTTACTTATATAGTACCTACTTCATATATATATATATATATATATATATATATATATATATATATATGGGGGTACACGCGTGCGTGCGTGCGTGTATGTGTATGTTTGAGTGTGATTTAAATAATATTTCAATAACATATATAAATAGTTGAAATAACTGAATAAAATAACTGTGGAAGCATGAATGAAAACAAGGAAAACTATTTTTTACTTTCAAGGAAAATTTAGAAATAAATTTTCGAATATTAATGATTAAATATAAGAAAAAGAAATTTTCTTTAATGCTATAAGTTAGAGAAAAAGAAGAATCAGAAAAATAATTCAGCAAAGAAATTAAGAAAGAGTTCAAATATCTGAAACAATTAATACACAAATAGCAATAATAGCAAGAAGATAAAATTCAAATCATGAATAAGTACAAACCAAGATATGATAAACAGTAAAAACAAATTAGAGAAAAACTGTATAGAAAATGAAATATAACATTTATAATTTTTGAATATAGCTTCTAACAGATTAACTCGTTTAACCTGTTTTACAAGTCCAGCAATTCCAAACAAACAAAAACATGACACACGTCGATATGAAATTTCCATAAATTAAAAAGGAAAACAACTTGCAAAAATCCCCTCGTTGCCTAAAAAAGAAATAAGTAAAAAATATGAACAGGGATAAAGAGATAAACCTTATCTAAAAACAATGAAAAAGAAAAAATAATCAACCAGATTAAGAATTATTTAAAAAATAAACATGTGACTTCATGCACAGCAACAGAACGCATGAAACTTTCGCTTACAAAACATGATTTACACGCACAAACTAATTCTAGAAATGTAGTAATGACTTAAAAAACAAAATTCATCTATAAACAAAATTTCAGAACTATATTTCAGAAATAAATTTCGAAAAAGAAAAAAAAATTACTAAAATTAATAATTAAATAAAACTTAAAAGCAATCCATCTTGCACAGCTAAAGAAAATTCAACTAAACTTATTCAAGTTGATGTAAATATCATTTTTTTTAGTTACAATATAAAATAATACATAAGATTTGATTATAAATTACATTTCTGAAAAAATATATATATTTAACTCCCAAATAAAGGAGCTTTATGAATCCTAAAGGAATGAAGAACGCCTTTATCAGATAGTACCAGAAATTAATTTACATTTTTAAAAGAAAGTCAAAATATATCAATGCATTTAATTTAATCAATGCATTTAAATAATCTGGATAAAAATATTTGAAAGTCTAACTTCATTATTATTATTAATTTGGGAGGAAATAATATCATCAATATATCTAAGCATTATTTAACTATTATAATCAAAAATAACTATTTTCATAAAAATGTAAACAAATATTGTTTAAGCAATTACTTTCAAACTTACCTTGTGATGTAACTTTAATCTGTTTATAGATCTTATTATTAAAAAAAATGTGTAATTTTAAACTTGGTTATATTAGCCTTCGAAGAAAATTACAAAAATGTGTAATTTTCTTTGAAGGCTAATACAACCAAGTAATTAAATTTTTGAAGTACAATAATTTCATTGATACTGAATTTCTTATATATCTACTAAAGAGCTTTCGTAAAATTCTCCATGTCAGTTGAATTAAAAGGAACTTTAAATTCAACGTTGTAAGTAGCATAAGTCTGTTATAATTAATACATTTGACTTTTTTAGCAAATTCTGGACTGAATGGGTCTGCACTTTTCAACACAGCAAAAATATTTGTATACTTTTTCTTATAAATTTTTACAAGCAAGATTAAGATATGCATACGAACCATTAGTTAATCTTTCAAATTTAATAAGAATTTTATGAAATTTTAGTGTTAAAATAAGTGAGGTAACTCAATATTTTTCCTATCATTATCAACTTTCTTTTTGATGCATTATTTTTTTAAAAATTTATATGTGACTACTGCTCATAACTCCAAATAAGTTGTCATTCTCAAGATGCTTTCTAGTTAAATTAATGTAAACTTTTTTGCATGTATTGGGATAATTTTAAGTACTTTACCTATATAATTCAATATAAATTTATCTTGTAAATTATTGTTTTTAAATCTTTGTATTCTTAAATATTTCTATGTTTTTAGTATTTATACATTGGTTGCAGTACTTGTTTTTCATTGGATGTCACTGAAAAATCCCTAATCAGCAGTAAAATCCGTTTCTATTCTGTTTTCGCGAAGAATCACAAATTAGAAAAGACTGATGGAAAAATCAATGCTAATGTTGAAAAAGTTCCTTTCTTTCGGTATTCTTTTTACCCTTTCTTTTTAATGGACTGTCGCACGAGCATTATGTAAACATTTTCTGAAAAAATTCTTTTTAACCTGATTCGTTTGTTGAGATCTTTGCATTTGTAAAGCGAAAACTTCCTCTTCGCTTTTCAAAGCAAATGCTCTTCAGTTTTTGTTTTCTGTATGCGGATTTGTCACCCAAAACTTTTTGTTGTTTCTCGATTTCCAAACTTTTGTACCATTTTCTTTGTACCTGTGCAAAATGGGTCTAAAAATAACTATGAAAGGTGTTTTTTTTAACATGAATAATTTTTACAGTGTGAATTTCTAATACTTTCATTTAAATGCATATGATATACTTGGTTTACAAGAAATATTTTATATTTCCAATAAATTAATGCTCTAATTTTCATTTATTTTTGTTTACTTTTAACGAATAATAATTCATTATATACATATTTAAAAATAATGAGGATATATTCTTAAAGTAATATTTAGAAAATAATGAAAACTTACGGTTAGTCCTTATTTTTATTATTCCTTTCTATTCGAAAAGCAAATTTTTTGTGATAATATTTAATTTTAAATAACGGGATATTCCAGATTAGTTGTTGAACAAAGCTTTTGCAAGTAAATTTTCCCTCTGAATTATGTTTCTTAACTTACGATACAATTCCCAATTACTATTCATGCTTTAACGAGTAATAAAGGCAATTCAAGATATTATACTGGAGTTATTTTGATACACTGCATTATTAATTACAATACAAAAAAATTTATGAAATGTTTTTATTTCTATATTTAGCTCGAAATATTTTTACAGTTATACTTATTCAAGTTCTTGGAATGTATTAAGGTTCAAATGCATAGTTAAAGATTTACTTCAAAATGCTTTTCGTGAAGCATGTTTTCCCCAATTCTAAAAAAAAAATAGTATACTTTTCATCCGTATTGCATACAATAGTTTTTATTATTATAACATAAACATTTAAAACTTTTCAAAAGACTGAAATTGGCAAATATTTTCAGAAGTCTAGTTTTCCAATCTACGAGGCCTAATTGAAAAGTACTGCCTCCATGGCCATAACTTTCTCTTCTGCCATCCAATTTTCAAAATTATGATTGTACCTGAAATATACAAGTATCGCTTTTGTAATGTATTTGTTTTGCTTCTATTCACAGAAGATTTTGGTGTGTTCAGAAGTGAAAAAGTTGGTTATTAACATGGCTATGAGGCTGTAGCAGCAAGGTGTTAATCCTCTTAACTTTGGACCTTGCGTCTTTCACCTCCTCCCAAAACTGAAAGAATTCCTTTAGACACATTCCAAATTCGACAACAACCATTGGAATACATCCCTCACTGGCGGAAGTAAATGGAAAGGAACTGCAATTGTGTCAAAATATGAATATTACCTTATAACACTCAAGTACAACAAAACGGGCAAAAAATACAACGGTTATGGCAATGAAGATAATACTTTTAATCCAAGTTCCATGCCTTAACAGGAATCAATGACATTGCTATAATTTTACATTCACAATAGTAACTTAAGTATCTATGATGAATATATGAAATTAATTTTAATTTTTATAGATTCTTGTAGTATTACAGTCGGATACCGTTAACCCATGGCTCATTAATTCGCTAACTCATTTAGTTCACGGTTTTACTAAGGTTTCTATTTTTATGAGAAAAAAAGAGGCAAAACAGTTATTAAAAGGAGAGCTAAACTTATTAAAACTTATTATCTATTAAAAGGAGGCATTAAAAACTTTTCTTCCTCGTCTATCTATTTCATATATCGTTGGAAAAAAATACTATAGTTTTCCAGTTTGCAATTGCAAACTTATTCTCCGAATGAGAGAAATTAGGATCAGGAAAAAAGAAATAAACCAAATGGGGCTTGACACCCGAAAAATGGACAAAACCGAAGCGCAGGGGTAGAATGGGAATATTTAGTGAAACTAGAAATAAAAGAAGTAATCCAACAATGGAATTGAAGAAGGGAAAAACTTAAACACCATACAAAATTATAAGTGCAGAAATCTGAGTTTAAAAGAGGGGGGGGGGGCCAAGGAAAATCCATCGTTGACCTTGGAAAAAAACCCAACTACAATAAGTCGATCTTAACCCCGACTACAATGAGTTAACATGATCCGAATGTATTTTTTCTTTACTTTCAGTTTTTAAATTCTTTATTTATTTATTTATTTTTTTTTTTTCATTTTAAATCACATTTAGGAGACGGTTCCAAAAAAAAATAAAAGGAAAAAAAATCATACATTATTCCAATTTCATTTAGAGATGAAAACAATACGAATTTCAAAAAGAGACAATACCTGTTTTTAATTTAAAAACCTACAAAAAACGAGTTTTTTTTAACATGGTTTTCTTTCAAACTACACACTTTGAGTAACATAATTTCCTTATACCTTAAATTTTAAGAGCAAACGGGAACATTGAGTCAAATTGAACTAATTCAATAATTAGTTTTAATAATTTATTTTATTATTTGACGTTTATTAAATTTATCATCTAAAATAAATATCTGTAAACATTTTTAGCTCATTTAAGCATTATGTTAATCAATTAAGCTACATGTAATTAAAATTTAAGCAATTGATAACTTATGCTAATAAATTGAATATATTTATGCTAAATGTAATTAAAATTAAAGTAAACGATAAATTAACAAATGACGAATTTGGCAACCATTTGGCGACTTGGCGAAAAATTTGGAATAAAATTTAATTCCTTAAATAATTAGTTTTAATAAATTATTTTTTTATTAATATAATTAAATTATCGTTTTGTCATCCAAAACAACCGTGTATAAAAACTTTCAGCTCAATTGAGCGCTATAAAATGTGAGAAAAAAGCTTTTAAAATTTTGAACTAAACAAAGTTACATCGTGAGTTAAACTATTAAATATCGTTTGAATATTTAAATAGAAAGAGCAAATTGAATATTGATTTAATTTGGCATATTATAAATACTAGATACTTTTTCACGATGCTGATACCTATATTTTAATTAGTTCATTCAAAATGTAAAGGATTTTTATATGAAGGTTATTTTATATACGTTATATACCACTTAAATCATTTAAATACGTAAGATTAGAATAGCGAATTTATTTAAAGAATAGACAATTTAAATTTAACTGTAAACTTGGGACAATACATTTCTTACATCGTGAATAATTAGAATTAAGTTTTTAATTCCATTTTTAAATTCAATGCTTTTAATATGATATATTTTATTTTTGTGGAATGCGGAATTGGTAAGAAAACTTCACATTTTTTTTAAAAAAAAATAAGTAAAATAATTGAAATGGTTAAAGTAAAGTAAGTAGGAATTGAAATAACGTGTGGTGTTATTCCAATTGCTGAATATAATGGGATTCTTCATGCGAGTTTTGTTTCAAGTGAGAGTCAATAATATTAAAGAAGGGTGCTTTTTTATTTGAAGTAAATATATTCCGTTTTCGAATAAGGCTAGTTTTGTTTCGAACTCTTCAGCTGATTTTGTAAGTTTAACAATGTTTAAGTACTGGATTGTATTATTATGTTATTGAAGGTTATTTCTCTTATTATTTTAACCTTATCTCAGTTTTAAGTTTTGTAAAATCATCCAATCAATCAATAGTAGTTGTGATTAAAATCTCACAGTATTTTTTTTCACGCGCCATATTGGAAGATTTAAGAACATTAATTTGTTTGGTGGTGTTAAAGGTTTTTCAGCTTTTTCTGATAAAATATTTTAAAATATGTGTTTACATACATTGCTTTTGTTTTTAATGAAACATTTATTTACTATAGCTAATATTTATTTGCTCCCTTTGTTTTCTTTGGTTGACTTACTATCCAGTTTTGGGATTTTTGCTAATTATTATTGGTTTACACCATTTATGATAATACAATTACTAAAGTTGTGATGTTTGGATCCATCACAACTTCAGTGGATGTATTGAACTGTTTAAACACTCTACTCTCAGTCCAAAGCTTGAGGTAGTATTTGAAATACATTATCTCCCTTTTTGAATTCTTCTTAGTTTTTTTCTCTTGAGATATGCTTTGTAGATCTTAGTAATAGTTAGATGTATTGAATTCGGATGCATTTTTTTCAATAACTAGTCTTATTTTTTAATTGCAATTATTTACATGTTCAATATATATTCTTGAATATTCTATAATTTTATTTTCACATGTATATTCAGCATTTTAATGACTTTTTTTCATTATAATACTTAGTATGTATGCTTGAAAGGATGATCATTTTTAATTTTAATGTTGTTATTGTTTAGTTTTTTACTGTATATTTAACTTAATTTTGAAATCATTTCAAGACTGATTGGTTGTATGTATTTATGGCTCTGGGTCATCTTGAGATAAATTGTGCCAAACACAAGATAAGAAATAATTCCAATATTGTAGTTTTAATTTGATTAATTTAAATTTTGGTTTTCTTTATAACAAAGCCAGCAATTCGGAGAGAAATTTAATTATAAGACTTCGTGAAAACGCTAAGACACGTGAAATTTTATTATCGGTAGACCACGTTCTACAAAGCATTTTTGATTAGGAGGCTTATGGCTTCTAAAATACATCATATCCTTGCTCTACAGGGATGAACTATACTTAACTTTGCACACAGATGAGTGGGGGGGCCCCCCCCCCCGGGGCAGTGAAGAAAAATCCGAAAGTAAGTGCATCACAGTAGAACTAAACAAATGTATCTAGGTACAGTGTACAGACAGTATCTGTAGACAGAGATCGACATCTATATAAGCAACAAGATCTTACTGGCCGTGTTTCTCGAAAAAAAGTTCTTTCAGACTCAATAGAATTAGATGTATAAAGGAATCGAAAGTACTTCACTGTAAAATATGTAAATGAAAGACTATAATTCTGGAAGAGGATTATTTTTTCTGATGAAAGTAAATTTATCCTTTTTGAATAGGTCGGCATACGAGTGATACTCGTGGAACTCGTGAAGTGAGATTGAAACACAGAAATGCATCCAAAGAATTTACTTTCCACAATGAAGCATGGTGAGGTATATTTGGGGTTGTATGAGTGCTTCGGGGAATTGAAAAAAAAATTTACTCTCACTTAATAGAATCTTATATCACGAGCTTTATACAAACATTTCTAAAAATAATGTACGGTTTAGTTCGACGAATATAGGTCCCTCTAGTGATTACCTTTTTATGCATGATAACGATCCCAAACTTCGATTTAAATATTTGAATATGGTTCTAAAATAACACTCCTAAATTTATGAAATTTCACCCTCGGTCACCATATAACATTCCTATTCAACATTTTTGAGATATTCGTATTCAGAATGTTCGAATCAAGATAATTTCAAATATAAAAATTCTATGCAAAGTTTTGTAAAGGATAGATTTAGCTACCTAAGGTGCGTTTTATTTTATAATTATTATTAAATTACCCAATTAAATATGAAAATTAAAGTAAACGATGAAATATCGAGAAATAGACTATAGTAAACTTTTCCGATATTAAAATTAAAGGAAATAATAAATTATTAGATTGAATATTTTTAAGATAAATGTAATTAAAATTAAATCAAAAAATAAATTATTAAATTGAATATTATATCAACTACATGTAATTAAAATTAAAGGAAACGATAAATTATTAAATTGAATATATTTAAGCTATGTGTTATTAAAATTGAAGCAAACGATAGAAAATTGAAAAGGGATTTGTTATGTCAAAAGAGATCCAACTAATACAATAGTCCCTTTGGTGGCTAATAAGCATGAATCGATAAACTTCATCAAACAAGAATGGGACTACAATTCCAGTCCAGTGGTTGAGTATATGCAAGTAAGTCTCAGAACAATTATTCAAACTAACTCATATCCTACAGGAATTAATTGTAAAATACTAGTATATGCATTTAAAATTATGCGTAATGTACAAAAAATTGTCACATGACAAGATTGTTGACAAAGTTCTTATATATGTTTCATAATTTCTTTTTATTTATGACATATTTCTTCATTTTAATTTTACATGGAAATAATAAAATGCGCTCCATTGTATATATCTAAACATGTCTGTCTGCGATTACTGTAAATGGTGTTATGCTTAAAAGGCTTTCAGGATAATAACTTGAATGTGTCTGACGTGGTATACTTCCCTATTGGCAACATTTATTTATTTATTTTTCTTAATAATGCTTTTCATGCCAAATTTAATGCTCACCATTGCTATTTTGCAACATATATTAAGCTGGCGAAAAAAATACCAAATTTTGCAAATGTAAAGCAAAATGATATATTTATCAGTCATCTCAAGACATTCGGAATATTTGTATACTTTTTAATGATAGATTCACTCACAATCATATTATGCGGAATATTTTCATATAACAATTCTGTAATAGAAAAGCAAGTACTTATTAAGATTATTTTCAAGATAATTAAAATTATAAAAAAGCATATATATTTACAGATATTTGATTTTTGGTTGAGATAAAGGTATAGGAATACACCAGTATTTTATTCCAAAACATTTATTTAGCAGTAATTACTTGAACTAATATTCTAAACTGACATCGACCTCAGAATTTTTGTACGAATTATAAGAATCGTGTTTTATTTATACTTTACTCATTCTATTTGTAATACACTGAGTTATTTTGTCAATTTTTTTACAAAGAGGGAAAACAATTTGTCAGAAAATATTTTAATGGAAATGTTTATAAAGTTCTATTTTTCTAAGATCATACATTTGTTTGCTGTTTATCTGTTTTTACTTTAAATAATAGTAAATATATTCAGATTACATAAGTATTAAAAAGGTGCAGTGTAAAAGTGCGGATTATAAATTATTTATATTTCTGTCTAATAACACAATATTTTTTGCAGTTACCAGCTTTGTTTGAAAATAATTTTCACATATGTTTTCTTAAATTTGAAAATTCACAAGAATATTATTTATCTTTCTTTTGTTTCTTTACTAAATATCATTACAAGAAAGAAGCAGGGGGAATAAATTAAGCCAAAACATATACCAAAATGGTCATAGTTTGCTTCAATATATTTCAAAAATAAATAGTTTCATTACATTTTAACAAAATAATTATATTCATCTTGATTATACCAAAGTGAAGGAATTTTTTTAAAAAAAATTTAGAATCAATTTTTGTACGTTTAATAACTTTCAAAAAGCAATGTTTATAAATGTGAAGATTTTTTTTTAGAAATTTTTAACTGAAATATTTTATGGAATAATAAACCATTACTTTAAGGAATGGCTGTTTAAAAATACCGAAATCTGACTACAAAGCTCAGGATGAAGCAAAGCAGTAAAATTAATTTATGGTCTATCTTTCATTTTAACTGCTTAAAGCCAGTTCTAATGAAAAAAAAAACCCGGATAAATAAAAAAAAATTTAACTTCTAAATTTATCTGCCTTCTAAAATTAATGCATATCATAATAAATTAAATATAATGCAGTTTTATTGATCCTGTTAAAAAAATGACAAACTCTAGCTGTATTTCGAAAAAAGAACAATTCTTGCATTAGGAAATGCGACAATATCGTGATGAGGGTAATTAACGTTTGTGCAATTCTTTCGGAAATGCGTAGATACTGAAATGCGTGAGATCGTTTGTCGTGATGCACAGCAATTAGCGTAAACAAAGAACTGGACTGAATGAAATATTTACTTATGCGGACAAAACAAAATGTGTTGATATTTATGCTCCCTTTAGAAAATCCCTTCATTTTTATTAAGATTTGAATAATTTACTTATGCCAATTTTATAATCAACAATCACATGTTTATTTTATTTTATTTTATTTTATTTTATTTATTACCTTTTAGATCTAACCTATATATTATATATTAAATCTAAAAGATTCTAGAAGAAATTATAAGAGGAATTCATTAATTCCTATATTGATAAGGTTCCTGGTAATGATTCTATTAAATATAAAGAACTCTATGCAATTATGAATAATATTCATCTGATTAATAATAATGTATTTGTACAAATTATTTATAGAGATAGAGAATAATATCTTATTGATTTAAAGTTTATAAAGATATGCTATATATGCAATGAATAAATTTAAATTTCCTCGTATATTTTTAACCCCTACATTTCAAAAAGCACCTATTAAACTTAGAACTATAACAAATAATTTCAATATATACATAACTATAGCAAGTAAATTGTAACAAAATACTAAAGATGGTTTGATTATCTTTATATTAGTAATGAAATTATAATAATTTTGAAAGTAATCATTAGAAATAAATATAAAATTATTAATTATATAAAAAATAAAAAGATATCTGTAGTTAGGGCTTTGAAATTGTTTTTTAATTTAATAGATATTGATGATTTAATTTAAGTTATTTTAGTAAATTTAAAAAAATAGAATTAAAAGTTAATACTTCTGTTTTTCATGCGAAATTTAAATTTCATATCAATCTAGTATTGAGAGAAAATTTTATTTTGATTGTAATGGAAAAATTATAAGTAAACCAAAGGCATACCTCAGGATGGTCTTGATAGTAATATTCTTGCTAACATATTTATATTTTTATGAATATATATTTTTAGCAAATGATAAGTTCAAGTGACTTAGATATTGATGATGTTATAATTTTTCAAACTAATTTCAACTTAGAAGTTAAACCAGATTTATCATTTTATATTCCTTAATTAATCTGGATTAAAACTAATTAACTCTTGTGAAATAATTTTTTAAATGTCATCTTGAAAATTGAAAATAATATGATTATCAATAACATATAGTACAAGAGAGATAATTATTGTTACCCCATTAATAAAGTTCCTTTCTTTAATAGCAATTTAGTTTGAAGTATTTATAGAAACATTTTATGTAATATTTTACTTTTAATTATAAAAAGATTTAATATACCTATAAATATTCAAAATAATTCAAATATTTTTTTTTACTTTTGCTAAAGCTGATTAACCTATTAATTTTTAAAGAGAAACTTAAAGTATAAAGACTATAAAATTGGTTATTTGTAAGTTTTCTTCATTTTTATGTATTATTATGATTACAAATTTTATGATAATTTTATTTTGAAAATTTTAAAAATAGATTATCTTTTCCTTTGATTAAATTTTAAATTTAATTTTTAATTAGATTTTTTTCCTCATTTTTTTTAATATTTATTGTATATTTTATTTTTAATTCTTTTATTTTGATTTTTAAATTTTTAAACTTTTTTATTTATTTTATTTTTATTCATTGATTCATGTTTCATTTAACTTAAATTTAATTCAGAATTAATATTTTTCAAGCATACCCCACCCCACCCCCACACACATATATTAATAGTCATACAAAAGTATAAAGAAGGGGAAAAAATATATTTAGGAATCTAATTAAGTTTATATACTAACAAATTATATTTAGATAAAAAAAAAAAGATTTACTCATATTTTATACCCATGAATGCTTTATTTTAAGTCATAAAACTACTTGCCAAAGCATGAAAATTGAGACAAAGACAGACTTGTGTCAAAATACCGTTCTATCTTTTCCTGTCAAATAAACAAGTTATAACATTTGCCAGAACCTTTTCTCGGTAACTTTTTAATAACATTTTCTCGTTTAATATTCCTTCGTTTATGTGATACGAAATTCATATGTTTATCAAAAACTGTTAAAGTGCTTGACGCTACATGTAAATAACACGAGGGAATGCAGATTTCAGATTATGCTGCATTCGTTGAATATTTAATTAATTATAGCTTACTAACTGGTATACCCGGTCTTTGCCCTCTTGAATAGAAAAGTTTAACGATTGAAATGGAAGAATGTTTTTTCTTATGTGAATTAATTTTTAAATAATACTTCGAGAAATTTTAAGTTTACTATAAATTAGATTCTAAGTAAAGTATGTTTTAGTTCATTAATTAATAACGCCAAATATGTAAATAGTTGAGTTATACTGTATTTCCTGGGCTAATCTGAAAAAAAAAGATATATTCCAACGATAAGAGATCTAACAAAGGTCATTAATTCAAAACTGGATTTCTTTTCATTAATATTTTGTCAGCAAAAAAATATTTCAACATGAAGTTAAAAATTTTCCGCAAATTAAAGAATCTTTTAACGCCACAGATAACAATTACAATATTCTACTATTTAAACTAATTAGAATAAAATTGTTGCATCTGTTGAAAAACAAAATGATGGACAAAAGAGGTGACTTGAAAATTAACTTCCTGTATGAAAGGAATTAGTGGGCATAAGTATACAGCTCCTTCCATATACCAGGGAAGAACATTAAAAAATTTTGGAGCGATACGAAAAAAGTTATAAATTTGCATAGCAGACAGTCTATGACGTATTCCCTTCCTTATTTAACTCTACAAACTTCTTAAAGTCTTATTAAAGAGTCAGTAAGTTCACATGAATATATGTAAGAGAAATCAAATATAGTTTATCAACTCTTAACAGCTATAACAAGTTCACTCTCGAATCCTTCTTAACTCAATTTTAATCCAAGTTTATAATCTAATAGTAAAATCTCTGCTTAACCAAACACTCGTTCCGATTCACACACTTCTTGGTAACACAGATCAAACTCATATTAGTATAACTATGAGTCACTTCATTCCAAACGTTAAACTGCGCTGATTCAATCCGAGCTACGCTTATCTTTCAGCTTGTCGTTATCATCTATCTCATTTCTCTTCCCTTCCAATTCTATTTGACTTTATATAACCTTAGTTCAATTCATTACATTTCTTTCGTATTCATTTAATTTACCTAATCATGTTTCATTTCGGTTCTGATGGAATTGCAATTTTGTACAAACAAAATAACCATACAGTCCCCGAGGCTTGTGAAGAGAAAATCGCTAATAGCTCAAATTCACAAGACAAACAAACATTCAAATTTGTACGTAAGATGTAATACAATATGATTATCTTATTATTCATGACTTCGAAAGTAAAATTTTTTAACAGACTTTATCTCTTCCGCAAGGGAAAATACTAAATGTTCATATAAGCTAATTATAATTATTTGCATGTATCTGTGTGTGCAAACAATGAAATCATTTTATTAGTTAATAGTAAAAAACACGTTGAGCTCATAATAATTTATCGGAATCGATTATTTATTATTTTCAGAAAGAAAATTATTTTCATTTAAAGCGGAAATTTTACTTGTAACTATTTAGACATGTGGTTATTGAAGAATTTAGACTGCGTATTTGACACATTTATGAAAGTCGCTTTTACACAGAGTTTGAGGAGTCTCAGGACCCTTTAACTTGAACCTTGTCGATTTCTTTGGGAGGGGGAATGAATATTAGGAATCCCATCTTTTCTGAAAATATTGGAGTCAAAATATTTTGTATTCGCCACTGTCATTCAACGGCCATCTCCAATCGAGCCAAAAATATCAAAGCATACTCATATTGTATTACCATCCCCTAGTAGCAATTCTTGAATGGGTCTCACCTTATCGGGAAACAATTTCAGGATTTTACGCAATATCTTCTGCACCATCGAGAACGGGATTTCTGTTTGTCGTGATATTCACTGCTGGTACCCTGCATATTAGCTATCGCCTGATCCGTTACATCAGTTGAAACTTCTTCAACTTGTTCAAGCTTGATACTTTTCCGTCCTCTTCCTGGTTGAACACCAAGAGTACCTTAGTTTCAAATCCTTCAATCACTTTTTGGTAAGTTTGTTAAGGCTATCAGCCCTCTACTTAACTTTTTTAGCCGCCGGTATTCACAAAAGGCACACTGGTATTTTAATCCCACTGATAAAACAGTTTGAAATTATCAGTGGGAGGAAAACTGAGCAATCACGCAGTGTCAACTCCATTGACGAACGAATTCTTGAAGAATGACTAATGAGTGAGTGATTGTTGAATTTAATGGTGCAAAAGCCATAGCAAGCTATGCTGCGCCAAACATTTGTTAAAGTCATTAAAGAAGAATGAGTAGAATTCCCACAACCATTCCTTTTATCCTCGTTATCTTGTCACAGTACCCGTATATACAAATTTCGTGATGTATTTTTCGACCGTTGCACCAGAGTTCCTCCTATCGGCGTGTTTTGGAAGTAACTTTTTTCCTTTAAGTATCGAAACCGAATATTCCAATGTGCATGGTGACCAAATTTTCTTCATCCAGCATTTTACACGCTATAGGTCTCCGAACACTTCCTGTTATTTCTTGATCACCCGGTATATAGCATTTTTGTTATATTTTTCAATTTCAACTTCATTTCGCCCCCCCCCCCCCCTAAAAAAAAAAAACTTTAGCTTGCACACAGGATTAATCAGATACTATTCAAAAATTTAGTTTGAAATGTCATACAACATATTCAAAACAAGATTTCATGACATATGTACCAATTTATACTTAAATAATTTGCAGAAAGAAATTTATATAAATTTTAATTGACTTTTTACTAAAAGTTTTATAATTTTATAAATAATTGTATTAAAAAAATCTTTTTGCTTATAAAACTTATAAAAACTATGTATAATTTCAAAAATAAAAATGAATAAAAAGTATTTTGAAAAAGTATTCACACACAATTTGTACTTCTTTATATATATTAAAGATTCTTTTTAAATTGCTCATAAAAAAGAACATTAATGTAAATATATATATATAACACATGGATCAATAAGTTCCGA
>BMAW01026701.1:0-12791 GCA_019974015.1 Nephila pilipes
ATTTTATGTATAAGTATTTGAAAAACATGCGAAATATCGTATAAATAATATGTCTTATACATCAAGTTTCAGGTTTATTGATGCAGAATATTTTGAGATATTGTTTTCCACAGTAATGTAATGCAGTAATGAAAAATGTAAAAATCCTTATTTAAAGAAAACGACAAAAATAACATTAAGCTAATCTGTTAGCATGAAAAAAAAACTTACTTCATGATTAAAATGCACTGTATTTATAATGCTCACCCTATTTATCTTCCAAAGCACAAATTTTTTTTCTTTTTGAGAGCTCTTAAAATTTTTCTGTTTTTTTTTTCTTTCTTTGGGTCGGCATTACGTATTGATTATTGGATTCTGTATTTGTCTAAATGTTTACATTCCCCTAAAATAAACCTTGGTTCTCAATATTCATCATATTAAAATCTTTTAAGCAGCCATTGAACTCTTCATTAAACTTAACAAAAGCATCACGTGATCCAAATTTAACAGTTTTGAGCGAAACGAATACCTCTTTCTGTATTCTTTGCCAAATTATTCGTGGCTTTGTTACCCTAGTGGACATGGTCTCGGACTCACGGCTGGTGGATTTCGTCGAATCATGGATTTGAGCCCTGAGGCCACTAAAGATCGGCCGTGCAGCCGGAGCTAATGCAAATAAAATCTGTCGAGGTTTAAAATCCTCAAGAAGCGTAGTGTAAAAGTTAGGAGAGGGAAGGTGAAGCTCAGATATAATATTCGTCACTTGACAGAGATTCAAAATTACAGGATCCATCGTCAGTAGCCCCAGTGTTGCATCTGTTCATTAATAAAACCAATCAACTATTAAATTATTCCATTAAAGCATTTATTTGCATTCAGCGAGCTTCTATGTAAACATTTATTCAAAATTTCTTTACCACTCAACTCTAAATATACTGTTTTAATTTTATTTGAAACTTCATTTAATAAACCAGCATATTCAGTGCTAGATTTAATTCCATTCGCCACCACAGCTGAAAATATAAGCTTTCTTTCTGTTCAGGATATTGACCATTCATTAACTTCTTATCATTTGACGAAATGATATAAAACGGCAATTACATTTTGTTGCATAGCACTTAAATTACCGACATTGCTGCGTACAACAATTCCATAATAATTTTAAAGTCTGTCAATAAAATTATCTAACACTTTTCCTTTACCTGAAAGGCCTTTAGTTTTTGGTTTTAATTTTCTCAGCAGAAGCCCACTCTTATTTGAACATGACCAATGCATTCATGTTTCGTAACGCTGTTTGTTCATAAGTGTCTTTCACACTCATTTAAATTTTGAGTCATTTTCTCCAAATTATTTGGTGTATTGAAGTTCACAGTGTTTTTTTTTTCCCCTGACCGAAAAGAAATCGTTGTGAAGCCCCAACAATTTCCATCTTTGAAGAAGCTCTCGCGAAGTTACACAGCCGTATGTGATCAGCTTTTAACGACTCGTATTCGTTATTTCTTGGCATTTTCTCAAGTCTCTTATATGTCGACAGTACAATGATAACTTCTATATCGAGGATTTCCCGCTATCGACAGATACAGCAGCAACAAAACCATTCATAGACGTATAGCCTCTACGCTGTCATGTACCATCAACAGAAACGCCATATTTCACGATGTCAATTCAAAGAATAATTAGTTTCCTCCACTATTTCAGTTGTAACTCTCTTCGCGGCTTCCTCAGCTACTTCCGAAACCACTTTCAAAAGGTTTTCTTCCAAACTTTTGTAAACAAATTTAATAAGTCTACGCAAATTTAATGTTGAACGTAATTTAAGAATACATTATTGAATTAATACATAAATTAATGCTTCCATTTCTTGTTGAAAATAATTTTATATAAAAAGGATATCCTTAAATTTAAAAACGTAGAATTTTATAGGGAGTTTTATTCGCAACACGAATTTTTAATACATATATTTTTATATTTCTGATCAATAAAAAGAATTCAATATTTCTTTAAGAACTGTACTGTGAAAAGATTTAATGTTGCATGAAACCTGTTACCACGCAGGCCTTAAGAAAAGCGCAATTTAGAAAATATGTAAATAAATATTCGAATGATACAAAGATAATATGATAATGAAATTTTTAAAATAAATTGGATAGTATAACTAATCATAAGTTGCCTGTGGAAAATGTAGCTAGCATGGTTTTCTCACAATGACATATGAGCCGGATTTGACTCTTGCGCCATAAACCTACACTTGGTCATAAAAGTAAGTATGCTCCTCATGTCTCCAGTCACAAAGTCCAAATTTTTAAAATAAATACAATACATATATATATCTAACTTATTGAATTTGAAACTACACTTCAAGAAAACAGAGAATGAACTTTGTCTTAATTTAATTTACAATTTTAAAGATAATTTTCTTATCTACCTGTAAGAATTTACATCACAAAAGTATGTGTGTAATCTGAAAATTTAAAGGTTGTAAGTCATTTAAAAGTCTATATATATTTCCTTATGATTATGTTGTATGTAATGAATATTTCTGAAGGTTTTTCTGCAGTTTTCTATGTTAGACGTTAAATAATTATACAATTTACTAATGGTTCCACAAAGAAATGACCTATAACAAGAGCTGAATGATTTAACTATAAAACTGCGCAAGGAGAGAAAGACTCAAAATGAAATCTCTAAGATTATCAAGAAAAGTCCTGCTTCAGTGCAAAAAGTTATTGAAAAATTTCGGATTGAGGACAGAACTAAAAACAAGGTTAGAACTGGTCAACCACTCACATGTATTAATAGAGAAAGTCGGGATGTTATTAAAAAAATTAAATATTATAATAAATAAATTGTATAAAGTTAAATATTATAAAAATTAAATATTATAAAAATTAATATTATAAAAATTAAATATTATAATTAAATATTAAATATTAGTTTTCCAAAATTAAAATCTGGTGTAGAAGACCATTTAGGTAAATCTTGCAAACCTAAGAAAATTCACCGTGTGCTACGAAAGGCAGGATACCATGATCGGAACATGTGAAAAAAAACCGTTCGTAAGCAAAGTTATTCGTTAAAAGAGACTTATCTTTGCAAAAGAGAATGTAAAACAGGACCAGATTTTCTGGAACTATGAAATTTTTTTCAGATGAGAATAAATTCAACATCTTTGAATCATACGGACTCCAAAAAGTTTGGAGAAAAGCAAATGCAGAGCTCGACCCAAAGACAAAAGAGGAATTGTTAAAAATTGTGGTAGTTCAATTATGGTTTAGGGTTGCATGTCAGCGGCTGGTGTAGATAATTAAGTAATAATTGATGGAATAAAAAATCAATTCAATTATCTGAACATTTTAATAGATAATCTACGTCAAAGCTCTGCTAAATTAGAACTTCAGGAATCGTTTATGTTTCAGCAAGATAAGGATCCAAAAATACAGCTCGAACTGTACAAGAATGGCTGCTCTACAATTTTCAAAAACAGCTCAAAAAACCTCCTCAGTCACCCAATATTAACCCCACTAAACACTTGTGGGATCACCTTGACAGACAAATTAGGAAACAAGTTATAAAAAAATAAGAATGATCTAAGAAGAGTACTTTTGGAGGAGTGGAATAAGAATACAATCTTCCGTGATCCGAAATTTAGAGAACTCAGTGTCATCCAGATTAAAAGCCAAAGTTACCCTACTAATTACTAGTTTTTAATTTCTTCAAAAGAAACTTGTAGAAATTATATTCTTTCTCTTTCCCTTTTATTCTGCATATTTATTTTTTTGACATGAATTACGTGTTAAATTTAAGTTAAGCTGTTTTTCCAAATCACGTGGTTGTATTTTTGATATTTTTTGTGTTAAAATTTAATTAAATCTAGCTGCTTTTAAATACATTTAAATTTTGCATATAATAGGATTATATATCTTTCATTCTTTGAAGAACATCAACATTGTTACTGTGCAAACTTACTTTTGTGACTCAGTGCACATTCACTCACTTACTTTCCTCACCTGTAATCGCATCCTCGCTGCATCCTATTACACTTTGATCCGCTGATTACATACAGTTATACTTCGATTACCACGATCACAAATAAAATCCACCTGCGAACCCACATTTATTTTCGAAAACTGATGCAAAGCACCATGATGGAAGCGAAGTGCCTCCTCTAGTTTTCCTGTATGAGGTGTGGCTATTAAATAACGAGACTGACTTTGCTACAGAAAAAGTGCACATGCTTCAAATGTCAACGATCGACAGCTGTTTAGCGTGAAACCTTCTCTTTCGAATGCAGTACCTCTGCCTACAGTTATTTTTTTTTTGTTTCCCTGGGAACATGATAAGCGAGAGCAACGAATTAATGTGTAATTTGCTTGAAACTTTGAAAAACGTCTACTGAAACCTATATTTATTGAAATAAGTGTATGGTGATGAATGTTCATCGCATGCACGTGTTTTCGAGAGGCTTGAGCGTTTTCAGGACAGTCGAGAAAAAGTTGAAAACGATTAACGTCCGGTTCACACTTCGGGGTCAAAAACGGATGACAATATTGAAAGAAATCGGCAATTTGGTTCTTTATGACCATCAATTAAATGAGCAGCTCAGAAGCCAATGCGGTTAAGTCCAAAACACAAAAATTGAGAAAATTAATGTTTTTTGATACATTAGTTTTTAAAATTCTTGGTTTATTAATTTAATTAGAAAAGTGTATAAAGTCTTTTTTCGAGGTGTAAACTCTGCAAAAAACAAGATATGTACAGGATGTGTAAATAAAAACGTAAGTATTTATTGAAATAATGACAGCATCTTAAAATTTTTAGGACTTATACCTTTTGGTAGCTGAAAAAGATAAGAAATTTAGGTAAAAATAATAAAATAACATTTTTTGTCATAAGTTTTATGTTTATTCATCATAACAAACATCATAATCTTCCGAGCTATTTAAATATAAATCTTGATCTCCACGTGTTGTCCTTAATGTCCTGTAAAATTCGTGTTTAATTGGAGGTATATACTTTAATAAACACATGTCTTTTTTTGTTTCTCTTGAAATTGTTCTGCCATTAGGATATAATATAGGTTGAGTTATATTTTTTAAATTTACTGGCCTACCTATTTTTGTTTTTTTATATCAATTACATGAAAGGTATTATCCTCGTCAAAATTATATTTGAACTTAATGCTGCTTGGGTTTGACCTTTCCAATTTTATCCATCTCATATTAAGCCAATTGACTGTTAGTCCACTTGTTTTTTTTCTGTTGGTAACAGCTTCTTCCAATGGTTTTGCACATGCATAAAATTATAATTAGAAGTAACGGTTACAGTTACTATGAATTTCTTGTTTTTCAGTGTTACCAACAAATATCGAAAGAAGAAGAATTTAATTTTTATTTCAAAGTTTATGTAAAAAAATATTGATAAAAGGTGGACTTATTCACAATGGCTTCTGAAATTATTATACAATATATTCAGAAGCTATTAAAAAAAGGGCTGTCTAACCTAGAAAAAAGTAACCAACGAGTAAATCCTTTAATAACTAAGAAGATTATTATTTATTTCATCAAAATTTCCAAAAATCAGAAAATATCAAAAATTGGACTTAACCGCATTGGCTTCCGAGCGGCTCAAATATTAGTACGATTTCTGAGACTGTAGGAATTTATAAAGAATCCGTAAGGCAAATTTTGCCACTAAGACAATACGCCGGCTCATTCCACAATATCTGTCAAGAGGTGTCTAGCTAAGTACAGCTTTCCAGTGTAAGACAGTTCTCCTTATTCTCCGCGCCATGCGACTTCCATCTGTTTCCTAATGTGAAATAGGTATTAAAAGAACAAGATTTGAGTCGTTGAAGTTGCAAAAGAGGAACGGCATGCGTCCTGAAGGAGCTGATAAAAGACTTTCAGCGCTGTTTTGAACAATGGAAGACTCGCATGGAGCGTTGCAGGGATGGAGAAAGGGTGTATATTGAAGGTAATAATAAGTAATTATGTATGAAATCGAAGTAAAATCTTTTTACAGCGTCAGATTCCTTATTTAATAGCTACACCTCGTTTATAACTCCTGCCAAGCAGTATAGAGGAGATAGCTTTTGATTTTCCTATTGTGCCTTCCATCTTAATACTTTTATTCATAAATGATTATCGATGATGTGATTTAAAGTAAAATCATACTTTAATTATTTTTATCAAACTGATAGATCTGAATCAGTTTGGTGAGTAAAAGTTTAGAGTTTAGATTAGTCCCTACTCTTCATTTAATTTACCTGCACATCCTATGTGATGATAAGTAAATAAACATACAAATAATACAAATTAAATGATCTATAAAATTTTAAATTACTTTGGATAGTATGACTAATCATTAGTTGCCTGAAAATAAGCCAAAAGTCTTAAGTTTCAAAATGAAAAAAAAAAAAGCTTTTATATGAAAAGAGGGCATCCCCGTCTGATTTTTAAAAATTAATTTACTTTTAGTACCTACTTCTTTCTAAAATAAGAAAAAGAAATTATAGATAAGTGATAAATTTATTCAAAAATTGTTGGCATAAAAGATTTCTTCCGATATTGACAAAACACCTAGTGCAAAAAAATGTCCTATGTATTATGTATTAATTCTAACTTTCTTGCATCGGTATTATTAGCCACCCAAGGGGCTATTGTTTTAGTTAAACCAAAAGTGTCGTACCTGACCACTTTTCAAAAATTTATCTTGTTTTTATGTATACTTTTGAATTCTACTTTCTCCAGTTTCGAATTTAATTTTTAAAAATACTTCATAATAAATTTCTTCTGATTTTTTTTTTTGGATTAAAATTCAATATATAGTTATAATTCATGTCTGATGCCTGCTTTCACCACTAATGAGCTAAACTTTCAAAAATATGCCGTAATAAATTCCCCCAATTTTTAATTGGATTGAAGTGAAACAAACATAAAAATTAAATATTTTATTTCTTATCGATTTATGTGTTACCTTAAATCGTATGTAAACTGGAATCAAGATACGACTGGAAATAAATAACATTATTCAGAATTTTAAGACAGCTGTTAGGCAACCATTTTTTTAGCCACTGAAGGGGCTATTGTTTTAGGTGGATCACTTTAGGAGTACCAAATCACTTTTCAATTCTTTATCCTTTGCTTCAATTTCAATTAAATTTAGCATAAATACACTCTATAATAAAAAAAAATTGACGCATCAAGAAGTTGCTCGATTGGAATGAAATTGCGTATGCAAAGATATTGGGACCGAACAAGCAAATGATTAAACTTTGATGTCAAATGAATGAATAGCGGAGCTCAGCAGACGTGTATAATGAACGATTCTCAAACGGATGGTCAAAATTTCGGTTGCATTTCGACTGTAGAATCTTACGTCGCCTGTAGCAATGCCTCGCCAAAAGATTCGTGCACATTACTTGCAGATGTCAGAGTTTGAAAGAGGCTGGTTGGGCGAATTGAACAATGGCTCGACATCTGGGTCGATGCGATGCGATGATTAGACGATATTCGCAAGAGTGTGCCAACAACGTCAGATATCAGCGTCAGGACGGCAGTGGTCGACCGAGTATTACAGTAAAAAGGAAAGACAGAGCGATTTTCAAAGAAACTG
Organism: Nephila pilipes; assembly: GCA_019974015.1. Lineage (NCBI taxonomy): Eukaryota > Metazoa > Arthropoda > Arachnida > Araneae > Nephilidae > Nephila > Nephila pilipes. The sequence continues at coordinate 7,594 of BMAW01026701.1, forward strand.
TCACAGCACCGGATTCATCGTTACCTACTACCCACCGTGTGGATTGCACACATGTGTCCAATTTGACCCTCGACAGACGACTGAGAGAGGAAATTTGCGCTCGCGCCAACCGTTACGCGCTTACCTCTCCCGCCTGTACACCGTCAAGTCCGATTGTAGTGGTGTGGAGCTCGATCTACTTAGAAATGCTCTGACTCTTTAGTAACGATTCCCGTTTCCAACCGCGCCTTGATGACAACCGCAGACGAATCTGGAGACGTTCAGGGCAACGTTATCTGCCCTTGTTATCGCACTCCACTCGGGCCCATAACAGGGCATTATCGTCAGGAGTGCCATCATCTTTCATAGCCAGACGCCTTTGGTAGTCATTTCTAGCACATTGACAGCACAGCGGTGCGTATACGACATTCTAAGACTGGTTGTGTTACCGTTCCTTTTCCGACACCCAGGGCGTACTTTTCAACAAGATAATGCCCTACCGCTCATAGCATGTGTTGCTATGAATTGTCTGCAAGCTTTCTCTACACTTCCTTGGCCAACTAGGTCACCTGATTCTTCCCCCATAGAGCACATTTGGAATATTATGGGAAGGGGATACCGACCATCCCGGAATGATGTCGATTTAGCACAACAGCTGGAGACTATTTGGCACAAAATTCCGTATGACACCATATAGGAACTTTATATTATGATCATATAATCAATTACCACATAGAAAAGTTTAACATAGAGTTGATTTCTAAAAGCTCTTGATGCTGAAAAGTTGATATTATTCTCCGATTGTAAAATACAATGATGTGCGATTTAAAAGTTAAAAATTTCGTTTCCTTATATGGCAATAGAATAATTTCGAAAACATATATGTGTTTAGACAAGAATCTGATGAAGTCATGCTACAAGGTTACTTAGAATTGATAAAGCATTACTAAGTTGCATAAATTTAAATGTATAAGCATTCTATAGACGTATTATTACAGCAATGTTGATAACACAACAAAATTACACCTATTTAAATATTCCGTGAGTGTAGGAATACATTATTTTGTTTCTCCAAATAACTTCTTTAAATAATAACAACAGAAATTAAATTATCATTGATTCCTGAAAGATTTTCTTTATCACCAACGCGAGTGCATTGCAATAAGGATAGAGAGGCAGATCCAGCATTTGGCTCAAATTTTATTCCTGAAAATCGTTTCCCATTAGGTCTTTAAAATATCGCATCTGTGATATAGTTTTTCAAAACCTTGAAGTTTCATCATCGTCAATAAAAAAAGATGTTACTTTATCGCCTCTTCTTTGGCAACACCTTGTAAATGAAATTAAATATTTGAATGTTATTGATTCGAAAATCTCATATTATACATGACTATCTAGTGTTTTCTACTGTGTTGATAGATGATACGATTTGTATAACTCCACAGAGATACTTTATGAAAAGTGACTTTTTCATCTATATGTGTTTAAGGTAAATCTGAATGCTCTGAACCTTTACGCATTTCAGAAATAGTTTCAGAAACGACAAAGACTCTTCTTTTCAAATGTATTTTTTGTTGAGAAAGAAGCTTTAAAATGTAAAATTACGGACTTAGACCCTTTCAATGCAGAAGTAGAATCAGTGTTGACAACTTCAATGACTAAACATTTGACACTTAATATTTCACTAGACAACATGTTTGAGTGCAATGATTGTTTTTTTAGCTATGCATATCAACTTGGTGATGAATGTTTAACTTGGATCCATGAAATAACTTTACATCATATCATGATCTTACTCTTTTTACTTAGAGCTTCGAACAATTGGTTGCAGACTTGATACAGAAAAATTCTCAGTTATAAAACTATGCAAATAAATATTTCTTTAAAAAACTAAATATGGCTGTTATGATTGAAATTGCAAAGCAAATGTGTATTGCCACTAATTGAACATTTTAAATAAATATGCTTGATTTATTTAACATATTTTTTTATGTTTTATCGTGTTATTATACAACTTTATATCTAATTTATATAGTAAATTTCAGGATTACAATATAACACTTCCAGATTGGTCTTTTTAAACGATAATATAGCACTGTAATTTTTAATAACTATCATTTTTAAAGCTAGAGAATAAAATTTTAAAACACATTTCCTTCTTAATGTTTGAAAAAACAAGATTTTCAGTATAACAATTTTTAATGCTAGAAAATAAAACATTTTTTTATATAAGAAGACAAAGTTATTATTATTATTATTATGTATATTAATTCTTACAGTGTATTAAATTATAATTCGCTTAAAATATTATTCCTATATATATAGCAGAGTATTGAAGTATTAAATTTACAATATCAATGTTTGTAAGAAGGTAAAATTCACACAACGCATTTGAAAAACATTGTTGTAAAAAGAGGGGGTTATTTTCCTCCTGTTGTAAAAACAATAATCATTTCGTTACCATACAATGTATCTATACTCAATCAGGTTTAAGTTTACTTTTCGTAAAACGGATAAGAAAGTGCGATTAAAAATTGACTTCAAACAATTCAAATTAAAATAATTTCCTTGAAAAAAAATATAAAACAGTATACCAGATATTTCATTTAACATATTTATATTGCAGCAAAATAATACCATTCTTCTAAACAACTTTCAACGGAAAAACAAGAACTCTTCCAATTAATTTGTTCAAAATATATTCCATCTAATATAACTTGTACAAAAACACAACTGGCTTATCGGTACGCAAATAACAATCAAGTAAGAAATCATAAAGATAAGATAGGAAGTAGCAGACCATGGAGCCCATTATGATAACGTTCCATTAAGAGGCAAACAGCTCAACATGCTAAGATAACCTCATGGGATATCGGTCCCATCGCGGTAAGAGGGGGAAAGGGGTATGGCATCACTGCCAACCTGTGTGTACCTCGCCTTACAACTTATGTTATTTGAAAATCAATTTTATTTCACAACAGATTTGAAACTATAAGCTCTTTTGTATCAAAATCTGCAATATGTTCGAACAATTTCTCAAACTTGATTTTCGCAAGAATTTCGTCTTGGGTTATATCTTATATGAGGCTTTTGTTTCTTTGAAAGGTCATGACTTTTAAGCCGAGTTGTGTGTTAAAATCTTGATGACTGCTACAAGTTAAACGAAATGGGGTCTCAAGTGGTTTTGTGACAAATCCCAGTTAGTATACCAGTTAAAGCGTCTTCATTTAACGTGCTAAAAAATTATAAGATCCATTGCCAAAAAAATCCTTACGCAACCGGACTCCCCAAGTTTAATTAATTATAAAAAAAAATTATCTTTTCCGATTGTTGATTGCTATTTAATAAATATTCATCACTGCTGTTAGTTACATCTTGCTACATATCTTAAGAAATGCCTTATGATTATTCTTAATGTGTGGAAAGTTAATTATCGATAATAATTTCAGTGCTCGGGAAGTAAACATTTAACCTTTTCATCTTCTGTTTCTGGATAATGCTTATTAAATACTATTGTTTTCTGACTTTTTATTTGAGCAAATTAATTTATGTATTTTGAACCTCTAAACATGTTTTAATATTACATGTTAATGCATTTAATATTTAAACATTAATATTACTAAACATTTAACTCATTTTATTACAGCATTAACTTTTCCAGCGAGGATATCTAAGTGGTCAGATCAGACTTTTTAAAAAATTATGTTAATTTTTTACTAGTTTTACAAGTAAAAAACTAAATTAAATTAATTAAAATTATTTTATTATTAACAGGGATACTTGAGGATAGGAATATTAATGAATTAAATGGATGTACGTAAATGCTATTATAATATAACTGAAATTGTTGTGGCTATTCCCTATCAAATAAGACCCGTGTGGTGACCGGGGATGACAGAATAGTCTCACTGTAGCTCATGCATGTCGTAAAAGGCGACTAAAATGGGTACCCAGCGTCTGGGGGTATAGCCGGGCACCCTGCCCCTGGGGATTATATCAGGGGACCTCAGGGACTTGCCTTCTTCAGGTAAGTACGGGCATCATGACCCCGAGGCACCTTAGTGATCTTTTTTTTCTCATGGGGTTTACTGTCTTTGGTAAACAAGGGTGACGCACTCCCGGGATACCCTAGCGATCCTTCTCTATTTTCGACCCTTCATCTTGTCAACCATTTTTACCTTTTTTTCAACTTCACGTCTAGACCACAGTTTAATCTTGTTTGGCGCAGCATAGCCATATCTGGCTCTTTCGCCAATAAACTTTACATTCACTCACTCCCTATTTTAGGGGAAATATCATGTATCAGTTTACTGATTGAATTACACACTCTGTAAAACACCATACAATTAAATATATTAGCATTTCCTTGATCATTCGAAAATCTCACAAGCGGCACCTTTTAAGATCTTTTCTTTCGAAAGCACAATAAGCATTTGCACACTTTGGCACTCCAATCACTGCCTAAAGCTTGAACCAATCATCAAGCCCAAAATAAAGGATGTGTTTCTTTTGAAAAATAATAATAATAATTCCATGTGTATGTATACTTAAGGGTGAAGGATATATGGCTATGAATGTAATTATAATGAGAAGGAACATGCACTCATAAGTGAGAGGGTAAAGTATTCACAAGAAGTCTGGGCGAGAGACAAGGCAAGGCCTTCTTTAATTCTTGATTTCATCACTGCAAACAAACATAATACCCTGAACCCATGGTGGTAGAAATTCATGCAAGAAAACCTCTTCGCAAGGTACCGAAGTATTGCTTGAATCTTGTGGATGGAGCGGAATTTTATGCAAAATAAAATAGAAAATTGTAAACATTCATCGGTGTACTGGTGACTTTCATCCCATGGAGGGGAGGAAATTGTGGGTGACCTTGGAGTATCAGTGACATTTCGAACCCTGGATCATTGGATCTGAAGAAAAGTTGTCCAATCGCAGTTTGCTGCACCCATACCAACCAGGCTGAAAAAGACGTCCCATACTGGCTAGTTAGTAAGGCATTTTAAATTCTGGCATTGTTGAAGAGTCACTGTAATAAAATTATAAATTTCAAAATTTTGCAATGAACAGCCCTAACTTGCGTATTTTATTCTTCGTCCATAGTAGAAAATTGTGTACATTTGAGCATATATTTCAATTTCATAAATGTAGCTTTGACCCCATCTTCTTTAAAAGCTACTAAATTTAGCCTTTTTCTTTTCGGGGAATATTAT
>BMAW01026709.1:0-30573 GCA_019974015.1 Nephila pilipes
TTGTTCGTTCAGTTATGTAAAAATATCATCAAAATAATATATGTATGACTTCTTCCACGTCGACGAAGCATCCTAAAAAGAATTCGAAATAACACTAACAAAATTGTTATACAACAGACAGACAAACAAACCTTCAAATTTATATATTAATTATTCTACTTAAGTTTTCGAGGCTAACATTCGCTGTTCCTTTTGTAGATGTAAAATGCTTCTGACTTTTTTGATGTCTTTTAAAATTGGCTTCTCATTCATAAAGTGACCAAACTGTATCATCTTTCAGAATAATAAAATGATTTTCTTAACAACAGTTACTGGAAAAATTAAAAAGAATACATCTTTTTACTTACTTATTTATAACGCTTTCTAAAGTTTCTATTTGCATTCCAATGGGAAAATACATCTTTCAACGGAACCTTTTCATAAATTTAAAAGGTGAGATATTGATAGCACCTTTCACATTTATTTCCTTAAAGGAAAAATTCAAATCCGTAAGTAAAACTCTAGAGAAATCACTCTTGTCCTTCAGAAAAGTAAATTTTCATTCATCAAAGCGGGTAGCACTCCCGTTCTCCATTTATTCAAACTGAAAAAACTTGTATTAATATGTAGCTTTCTCCAAACGTTTCCGAACCAGTATAAAATATTTTTGCTCCAAAGACCCCAAATTATGAAATGGGAATTCAGACTGCAATTGATAGGAAACTATTGAGCAAAAAATAAAATTTCTAATTATGAAGCAAAAGTTTCATCTAATACAAAATTAAAGCTCTAGCATTAACAATTCAAAGCAGAGTGCAAAATTCAGTAAGATCTCCTTAATCCTACAGCTGTGGTGTGCTGGGAAAGTGGTGTCGTTACCTGTTGGACGCAATATTGTATTAAATGAACTAAATTAAACGTTGTCTGTATAAACCAGATGGCATGGTTTCCTAAAGAACACAGAATGCGATCGAAGCGAAAGCCAATAGGTAACCTCCATTTTCCAGGTTAATACTTGAATAAGAAGGTGAATGATTTTATTCCTCACAATAATGAGTCCACCAGATAAAGGTTCCGCTTTCCAAAGAAACAATAGTTTTACCTTATTAAACCGGATATCTCTTAGTTCAGGCACCATTTTAACTTCTTAAATAATCGCAAATAATTGCTGTGTTAGAAATGCATGACTATAGGCTTCTTAGTTTTGTACCATGACTATGACTGTAGTTCTCCTTTTATGGAATTCCTATTACTCTTTTATTCAGATGGCACCACTTAAAAAGAAGCCCAAATATTGTGAAACTATAGTTAATTTAAATTTTCTGAGTAAATATTTAGAAGTCAATAGGGATGAAAACTTTTTTTTTTTTTGATAATTGTGCCAACTGCAATAGCTATTTTTTCAAGAAATTTTATTTAAAAAAAATAACAAAAGACGAGTCGTTTTCTCAAACATTTGAGCATATCACGTGGGATAAATAGACCATTATATGCTAAGTAGTTTTCTTCGACTAAGAATATATGTCATATAAGTAAAGAGAGTAGAGAAAAGATTCGAATTCTCTCTTGTGAAATTATTTACCAATTTACTTTGGCTGATTTCAAAATATATATTCTTTTAACAGTACATCATGCTTAGCTATGCACCTATTAATGAAGTTGTACTGTATCGATTTCTTATTATTGGGATAAAAATAGACTTCAATTAAAAATTATTTGAAATAAAAATGTATGTCCTAAGTAAAAGAGAAAAAGTAAAGATAAAATAAAAATTTTCATGAAAAAGCCAAAGTGAAAAAACTGCTTTATCTGAAGAGAAATACAAAACGAAATATTAAACTCTTATTTCAAACATGGGATGCATTTGCAATTATACGAATTGCAAATGCACATCCAGATTATTTTATCTTACATTTTTCTCCCTTAACCACATTAAAAAGAAATGTGAGATTATTTATATATGATTCAGTCTATTATGGGTTCTGGCACATACATTAGAATGATAACTATATACCAATCCTATTATCTAAGTAGATACTTTTTTCAGAAAAATCAATAAACTAAGTAATCCACCTGATGATAAATATTTAAATTTTTATGATAATTAAGGTTCTTAAAGAAGGATCCCGATTTTCCTCATGTATTAAAGCAGACGATATCTTTTTCTAAGTAATGCAGTATTTCGATATTTATACATGATACCTCTCACACGAAGTATTAAAAAGAAAAATGTATAATTACCTTTTCTCTTATATTTCTTTCTTCACTGCATTGAACTCGATATAATATCTCTTTAAAAAATTCTTATTTTTAAATTGGGTGAAAGAACTGGCTTGTGCGTTCCGTGTAACGACCGTGTTGATTTCTTGAATGTAATGAGGACTGTTGTAGATATTTCTATGGAATTTCTACTACCGTCCTCAAATCTGTACTATTTTAACTATTTGTATGCGAAGAAGTGCATACGAAAGAGCAAAAAATATTGAAGATTGCTGTGGAATGGCATTTTCTCTTCAAATTTTAAAAATATTGTAAACTATATGTTAAGGACCGGAAAATACACCAAGGAGTTATTAAAAAAGAGGTAAAAATATATTTAAGAATCGGAGGGAAAATGTAGTCCACAGAAACTTTCATTATATTTTGATCTTTTGGATGTATTTTATTGTTTCAAAACGGATAAAATAATGTGGATTTTAGTACAGTCTTAGATATTCCATAACATTAACATTACATTCTCAAAATCAAAATGGTTGGTAGAAAAAAGCTTTAAGGGCTGGTCCAAATTCATCATTTAGCGTAGCGAACGAAGAATAATATTTATATGGAATATTCATCGGGATCAGAATTAAAAGGAAACTCGAAAGAATAAATCGTGATAGCTGTCTTCCCCTGCATAAATAACAGGGAAGGAATTCTTTCATAAATGTTGTTGCTTAAAAGTATATATTTATCTTTACATTCTGAGATCTTTATATTTCTTGCCTCTATTTGCAATATAGAATTTGTAAGTAGTAGTAGAAAGTTCAGATTATTATTTCGGAGACAACAGTATTTAATTAAACTGAGAAAATGTTTTATGTGCGTGATCTTGTTTTATTATTTTCAAAGTAATAAGATAAATAGAATAAGACTTGAATTAGAAGCGTTACAGAGGGATTCATATTCTTCTTCGAATAAATAATCAAGATAAACGAATTCTAAGTATTTTGGGATAAAAATATTCATCCGATTAACTTATTACGGAAACAGAGATTTAAATATTTCATTGTTGTTTGTGGATATACTTCAGAACTGAAAATAAACAATATTTTTTATAATCACATTGGTGAAAGTAGGAAGCTAATTGTTTGTAATCGTGTATTTGTAATCGTCGTATTGAAGCAATTTTTCATAAGAAGTTATTTTTACGAATAAGTATTACAGAAATATACACTCGATGTGTCATAAGGCTTCGAATTAATATGCATAATGTGTACTATTTTGGACAGTGGGTGATGTTGAAGTTTAATGGCACAAGAGCCAGATTTGACTATGATGAGCCAAACAAGGTGTAACTACGATCTACACGTTTGAAAAAACGAAAGAAAAAGATAAAAATTGTTTGGCAAAGAAGGAGAGTTGAAAATATATAGAGAGAAGGATCGATAGGATATCCAAGGGACACTTCACCAGTTTTCACCAAGGACAGTAAACCCCACTGGAAAGAAAAATATCACTAAAATGGAGTGATACCTGTAGTTTACAGAAAAAAGTAAGCCCCTAAATACGTTATGTTGAACAGAATGTCGCATTTAACTTTCTTAAAGAAGATCCTATTTGATCCAGTCAGAGATATGCTATTACAAATAATAATAATAAGAACACAATATCTACATTTGTGTGTTCGCCACCATTTTGTATTGAATAACCTAGGAAATTCTTCAACACTTATACTATTGGTTTGATTTGAATATAAATACAGAAAGTTCCCCTTATATATGTGTAAGAGTTCCACCGAATTTAAGAGTAAAATATCTGTGGGACTATCTACTGGGCACAAGCATGACACCTCTTTTATAAATAAATTAAATTTATTGATGGTGATTGTTAAGGTTTTATCAGGTATAATGAATTTACAATGAGAAAACGTCACCCATTTTCGATCATATCCGTGCTAACCCAATCATAGCATTTTTTTTGTTCTTCGCGTTTTTTTTTTTTTTACTTCTCGGAGTCTGCTGGTAATTGGATATCTTTTCGCGCAAATATCTAGACACCAGTATTCAGATCCCAGCATCCATCCAGCTTCGGTTAATCCTATTATTCCAATAAAGAGTCACTTCCAATAAAAATTATTAATAACGATAACTATTTCAATTTACAACATTCATCATTTTGTCGTTATCCTATATCTCCTTTCTCATTTTTCTTTCAATTATATTTCGCTCGTAAAGCATTATCTATATAAATATGTTCACTACACTTCCTAGATTATTCTAATTTATCTAATCACGTTTCATTTTCCAGGCAAGGAATAGTAATTGTATGCAATTCAAATTACAAAAGAACTCGAGATTAGTGAAGAGAATTTGCGAAGAACATCGTCTCAAATTAAGACCTGGAAGCCGAAGCAAAAATTGAATAACAATATCTCATTTTGAAGCTTAACGATATTTTTTTTTATCAAACTCTTGATTGCAGTTTTATTCTTATATGTGTGTGACAAATTGTCAACATTTACATAAATATGATTTACTTTTTTTGCATAACAATACTTAAGCTGGAGTAATTTTATGTACCCTTTAGAATATGTACTAATTTTATGTACCCTTCCAAATGCTTATTATGTTTACTTATACTCTTATTTGGAAAGCCTCACTCAATTATTCTTGACATGTATAACTTATACCTTCAACGGCTAAAATTATTCGACATGTTTTGTGACGCCCCCTCTTCGATGGTAAGGTCCTGAGCCACTGATAACCTCTAAGTTATCAGTCTGGTGACTCTTAATGTATTAAGAACGTCAATTACAGCTTTGGTGTCAATTATTTGGCTACGAATTTGTGTTGCCTCCAAAAAAATGTGTAACTCTTATCAGTTCGAATTTGGATTTCGTTGTTGTATCAAGATTCAATCGTAAACGCAATTTATAAATTTTCCAATAATAAAAAATGAATTCTTTGAACTCAAATCTTGTTTCCTTGATTTCGAATTTTATAGTTTAATAAAGTTGACATACAGTAATACAGTTGGTTAGATATTTTATTTTTATTCTGCCTAAGATTAACCAAAAATTGATGTGTGTACTACGAATGTAAAGCGATTACAAAATCGCGTACGGAACTAAATATAATAATTTAAAATTATTTTTATCTCGATAATCGCAATACTGGAAACGAATCAGGAAAATATTTATAAATTGGATCCGAGTCAAATATCAGCTATCCGACTATCCTTCAGTTTTCTTGCAACAATATTGTGTGTCTATATTCTCGCTAACCTCTTATCTCATCTCGGTACTTTCGTTTGTCCAATCTCTCTATATGATTAACCCCTATCCACTGCACTTCTGTATAACTGTGTTAATCATAAGAATTGAAACTTATATCGATGAACTACAATTTTTTGATAAATAATACTTATTTTACTAAAAATATGTCGAGAGAAACAATTCTTAGTAATATCATCAAATGGGTTGTTCCGGTACAATTCAATTATTGCTCAGAATAACATGAAAATATCCCAGAAGTTCTCACACTTGAAAATCCTTTTCAAGTAAGTGAGTGAATATAAAGTTTATTGACACAAGAACCAGATGTGGCTATGCTGCGCCTAACAAGATTTAACTCTGGTCTAGACGTGAAGAAATTTTTTAAAAAAAGACAAAATTTGGTTGGCAAGAAAGAGGGTCGAAAATAGAGAAGTAATGCTAGGGTAACCCCAGGGTACGTCACCCGTGTTTACCAAAGACAGTAAAACCCATAGGAAAGAAAAAATCACTAGGGGGATTCGGGGTTATGATGCATGTACTTGCCTAATGATAGTAAATTCCTGAGGTCCCCTGTTATAATACCCAGGGGCAGGGAACCCTGCTGTACCCCAGATGTTGTACCCATTTAAGACGCCTCTTACGACATGCATGAGTTACAGGGGGACTATTCTGTCATTCCCGGTCACCACACGGGTCAAAATCCTTTTCAAAAGGAACTTATTTTCATAGATGAAATGATTACTATGTAAATAAGGGGATTTTTCATAAAATGATGCCATGCGGATTATGTAATGACAAATCGTTTTGTGCTCTGTTTCAAACTCAATTTAGCGAAATTGGGGAACTCATCTCGAGAATTAAGTGAACATTAAGCATTAACATTGCTATGTATTTCAAATATTTTCCTCAGGTGCTTAACTTTATAAGCCAGTACGGGAATTTTGATATCGAGGTACTCTGTGGATCACTTTCTTTTCCCCTAAGAGTATTGTCTTTGGTAAACACAGGTGGCACTTTTCTGGGATATCCTAGCGACCCTTATCTATTTTCGACCTTTCTTCTTGTCAACCAAACTTTATTTTTCCCCCCTTTTTTTCTAGTTATAAATCGCCAATACTCACTGTTTTGTGCAGAATAGCCAGATTAAAACCTAGCGCCCTATACTTCGAATTTTCCACATTATTTTAAATTTTAGAGTGATAGAGATAAAATATTTATTTAACTGTCATAAGAAACCATTCCTGATATCACAATATTTCACTTCACTCAAATATTTCATTTAGAATATTTCTGAAGAAAAAAATTGTATTTAATTTTTTTCTTATTATATACCCTCATGCCCTAAATGAATGACTTCTCTGGGGCCACTGTAGCCGTGGTCGTAGCAATGAGGGTGTGGGCGGTAATGTTTTTGACACGAGCAACGGTTTCGAATACTGATTTCACTATAAACCTGTCTTCTAAAGGGGCTGATGCACGTTAAGAAGAAAAAGTACCCTAAAAATAATTAAGGCGTTAGAAAAACATTTTATTAATACATTTCATAGACCTATTTCCATTACTTTTGAAAATATATACATTTTCTTTAATTGCAAGTCAAATTATTTCATTGAACTTAATTTAAACTTATTCTCAGCATTTTAGTATTCCTGACGGTCATATACTTAAGGATTATGCATGTTAAGGCATTTTTCATTAAGTTTAAAATTTCTTTATCTGGCTATTTTGGGTCATATGTTTAATATTTATAAGGATGAAATAATGCTTTAAATAAATAATTATTTGTTTGAAAATTCCCAAAATTTTATATAGTTGTTTTCATTATTGTTTTTCATAATGCTTGACAGATAAATATGAAATTAAAAACTACATTAATGTATTTAAATTTATGATTATGAGAAACACATTTAAAAATTAAGAAAAAAATTGCTTAAAAATATTACAATTTGTAGAAGTATTAAGAATCTTAAATGATTGAAATATTTCTAAACATTAAAAGTTATATAATTCTTTGTTTAAAAATGAATTTTTCTCTGAAAGGCATATTTTATATGTCTTCAAAAATAGCAAATAAAAGAATTTATTATAAATATATATAATTAAAAAAAGTTGCTTACAAAGTACTTTGTCCCTTTAAATGTGTCGAGGTTCAAAGTCTTCACGTTCGCGTGGAGTGGATGTGATAAATGTGGGCCAGATCAAGTGTGATTCTTGTCAACTTATCATGAATCAAAATTACGAAGCAGAGAGGAGCCAAGTCAGAATTTTACCCTCAAATGCTGTTTATTTTCGTACAAACAAAAGTTATCCATATTTCTGTCATTTGTCTCGTGGAAATTGTTTAATCTCCAGCTAAACCAGATGGATTCAAAAAATCAACCAGAATTTGTGGCATATTGTCATAAACAATTAGAATAAGATTTTGAAATTGAAGCTTATTACATTTGTAATATTTTGAGGAAGATTCAAATATTACGAATTTCATCAATATTCTAATATGGATTGCCTGCAAGAGTTTTTAAAACGTTTTCATGTATTTCACTTGGTGTGTATGAGTATGTCATCAAATTTTCGATCGTTTATTTAACCAACTTCCCCTCAAATTGGGAATCGTTCTTACTTGCCTAATAATACAATATTTAGACATTTGCGACAAGTTTTAACTTATATTTCAATAAATTTTAATAATGCAGTTTAGCCCAACCACTTGGTGCGTTTTCAAAAATTGCTAAACTTAGCGATTTTTTTTTTTTGGCTGAACGTTAAGTCCGCGAAGCGGACCAGGATAGCCACATTTTGTAAAATACTGCCAAATAATTCCTGTCGATAAGGTTGGTTGGGCTAAACTGCATTCCAACCATTTAATTTACCGTATGAATTAATTAATTTTAGTTAGTTTTAACATTTTTATGTATTTCAATTGGTGTGTGCGTTTCTGTGTGTGTATCAGTGTGTCATCAAATTTTCAATCGTTAATTTAACCTTTCCATCAAGCCAGAGCTCTGAAACTTTGGGAATGGTTCTTACTCGCCTAATAATACAATATTTAAACATTTGCGATAAGCTTTAACTAATATTTCATTACTTTTTTAGTAAACGTTGCCACCATATAAAAATGTTGTTTTTAAAAACGTTGGATTTTATCTCGAATTATTGGCTACTTAAGAGGAATTAATTTTCTAATAAATGCTCATTTATCATAAAAACATTAAAAAAAATTCTTCTGAAGGAAATACTATCATCGAACTATAAGACATTTAAATGGTTTTTAAAACTTATATAGAGACATTTTAAACATCCTAATCAGAAAAATCGAATCAAAAATAATTTGCTCTTCTTTATAACCTCAAATATCATCATTCAGTAAAATTAATTTCTTTTCATGAACGCGACAAATTATTATAAGGACCTACATCAAACTAAAAATTTCTTTCATAAACTTATCTTAATTTTCAAGAAAAGGGAGGCATAGAATTTTTGTAATTAAGTTGTAATCTTTAAATGCTTTTAACGAATACTATGTATAAAAAGAGAGCAAAGCTCTTTCAAAATGATACAAATGACTTTCATGAATTTTGGATTTTGAATTGAATGCAATTCACGAAATTCAGGCCTTAAATCGTTTTCGATTGTATGAGCATTAAATTGAATTCACTCCCATGTACTAAAATACTTAATTTTAGAAAATCCGTCTTGGTTATTTTAAGCGTTTTTGTGAAATATAACACTTTTAATATCAGTCAAGTGATATAGATATCTTAAGGGAAATTAATTTCCTGAACATTGAACCTTTTTGAAATTTAATATAACGCACATTGTTTTCTTTAGCAAACAATATCGTGATAGGTTAAATCTTTTATCATTGCTTAATAGTAGGAAAATGGGTATCTTTAGGAGAAAAAATTAACACGAAGACTTCTTTATGTATTAGCTGAATCAAGATTAAGAAAAAGAAATGTTTTTCTTTAATACATTGAGGAAAAGATTTTAAGAAAATATCTTTCATAATAAAAAGTAATTTTTTTAAGAAAAATATTTTCATTTTTGTTTTTATAACCTAAGGTAAAATTGCATAATTAAAATCCTTAATCTCTTATGTTTTGAATTAAATATTTAAAACTTTAAAGAAAAGATTTTCAGACACCTATTTAAAGTTAAATAAAATGGATTATATATTCAACTTCATTAACACACAATGAAATAAGTAGAAGTTCCATAAATTAATTTAAAATAAATGCATTTCGTATTCTCAAAAAATAAATATAAAGAATAACGTTACTGAAATTATAGTAATTTTAGCACAATTTTGCTTAATTTTGAAGAAAAAAAAAAGGTGAACAGAAAAACAAATTCTTTGAATATTTTTCAGAAATATTACAGGAATAAATGATATTTAATGAATTATAACTAATATATTTCTCATAATGTATTCCTCGAAGATATACCAAAACCAATAATTAACATTGCTAGCAGCTAAATATAATAATCATAAGATACCGTAATTTTATCTTAAATCTGTAGATCGGTAAGTACTTAACTGTTTGGAAATATAATTGTATTAACTAGCTCAAAAATTAAGTTAATTAAATAAAAAATAAAATTACGGAGTAACTTGTTTTTGAAATTATACTTATATTATGTTTGCGTTCTGTCAATTATCTAAGTCATTTTTTTAAAAAAAGAAGGAAATGACATACATAAATCATGTCTTATTATTATTTAAGGAGATTTTTTTTGGTAATGTCTGTCAGAGATGCCAAGTTGTCGTAATAAATTAACTCGTTTATTTTCATATCACTCATATATCTTTTAGCTGATTTTTTTTATTAAAATAATGTAAATTATTTCATCCCAGTGGCTTCAGGATACAATCTTTACTCTTGTAACGTATAGTTTAAAATAATGTCCTCTTTGGAATGGTACATTTGCTTAGGGAATGTTGATTCAGTTGATATTTCCTGCAATGTATTTACCCACTTTACTTGTTATAATGATGACTTCTTACCAAAAAGTAACTGAACCATACGAGAAAGACGAAATTTAACAAATCAGGTGTGAACGTTGTTCTTATTTCAATAAGTATTAAATGCTTTGACAACATTGTTTACAGACAATGTGTAGCATTTCCGGTGTTATTATTTTGATATACATGTGTCTGCATTTATCTTCGAATTTTCTATAAGTACAGATTTATAATCAAGAGTTTACATAAATTTAAGGAATTTATTTTTTAAATTATTAAATCACATGCATACTGTGTTGGTATATTCATGTGCAAAAGTATTACGTTGCGGAATTTCTTTTTTAATTTGCTTTGTGTCTGTCTGTCATAAAAATAAGAATTAACAGATATTATAGCCATCAGCATTGCAAATATTTCTTTAATGAGCAGCTGATTGAATAAGCTTGGAGTAATGTGAAATATTTATGATTTTGCATTCATAGAAATTGTCAATGACATTATTTATAATACCATTCACTCACAATAGATTCTTCATTTCCATTTATAAAAAAAATATGTTTAGAAAAAAGAAAAGAAATTCTGTAATATGAATTTATTTTCTTTTAGTGAAATATGAAAAATATTTGTCATGTATTTTACGTTTTTCTTAAAATCTCAAATAAATTTTCACAATATTAATATATTTCTAAAATATTCAAAGAGATTCTCAGCTTTCCATTAAATAAGGAGTGTGCAAAGAACTTGGTACATTCATCCACGACATTCTCACACACACTGACACGTAATATAGACTTGAAATGTCACACAGTTACGTAAAAAGCACCTACATGTTGGCAAGCGGATAATTTGCGTGGAACACCTGATGTTCTCTTCACTCTAGAATGGTAAGTTGAAACAGAACTTTTATTCTTGTTTGTTTCAATAAAATTTGTGTAGTGCCACCAAGGTATTAGAATCTTTCTCATTTTGAATCGCTTCTGTTCTAATTCTTATACTCTCTACTATATACTACATAGAGTCAGACACTACCTTCACACCCTCACTGCGATCCCTCCATTCTACAGTGGTTAATAGGTATTATCAAAGACAAACAGCCAATACCCTGTAAGGAAAGGCTCTCTGTGAATCGATGACTTCTAAGTATAGCACTGAATTTCTCCTCTATTTTAACTACAAAGTTTCAGAACAATACACAGCAAAATGTATCTCTGTAATAATTGTCTTACAAAACATTGACCCAGTACAAGAAACATATCTCTGAAGCTGCAACTGTTTGGAGCTAATTCTTTTGAGACAAGACTGTCTTTCACATTTGTGAAATTTGATATAATACAGAAATATAAAGCTGTTGCCTTTCTGTCTTTGATCTTAAATGGAATGATACTTTCTAATTAAAGTGCCTTATTTCTCTCTTTTTACACACTGAGATTTTCCTCTTATAATTTTGATAGAAAGAAACAGTTCAAAAGTATGCAGAGAAAGATGGTCATTCAATCCTCTCTGAAGTCAGAGGCTCCCCGTAAGAGTCTACTCTCAAAAAAAAGCAGCTATTGCTTCACAGATTTATTTCATGAATTTTTAATGATCTCTCTTCGTTATTTGCTGGTTTTCATAAAATTTTGTTATGTGTTCAAAAATACGTTGAAGTTGATGTTTGTATATGTATGATTCTCAAAATGTTGACAAGAATAAAGAACGTTTTATGAGCGTTGATATCAATATCTGTTTTTAAAGTTGCTTGTAAAAAAAAACTATGAAAGAATTGTTGATGGTACGTTTTGCTGGATTTTCACGCTTTCTTTTATGGCATCTTACTTAACCAGTTTTAACTTTACAGCAATCTGTAAATGCTGCGTATATTTGCAGCACTAGAATATATGTCTGTTTTTTATGTTTAAAACTATGGAGATCTTCTGGTGCTCTATTACACCTATTAGAAAAGAACGTTCTTTTTATATCCACATTATATTGGTTAACTATTTCTCTAATATATGAGTCTCTGTCTGTTATTTTTTTATTAATTTTGATTTTTTATCCTTTTGTAAAAGTTTGAATATTTTGCTTTATTTTACAAATGAAATTAAACATTTTTCTTTTAAAAACCAGAAAATAAATAAAAGAATGATCATTTGTGTATAAAATTAAATATAGGATTAAAGTATTATATGGGGAAAACGAAAAGTCATACTCTATAGTGACCGTCTAACATTAGGTGAATGGTATTTGCTTTATAAAACAGCGTAATCATTTTGATCACAGTAAGAAATTGAGAACAAATGTTTGATATTTTAAGAGCAGATTTCACTACAATAATGTTAAAAAAAAGTTATTTTTGTGAATTTGAAATACATGTTTTGGATTGAAAAAATTTTATTATCTAAAAAATATCATTTTTTATATCCAAAATAATTAAATTACTATTTCTCGTTGTGTTTGACACATGGTTAATATAAAGTTTTTATTACGCTGTGACAATTCTACAAGATGATTGTTTTATCAAGGCCACTGAAGTAACATGAAGAGCTAGTGGCGATGGACATCAAAAATTTGGAATCATCGTTAAATGACGTCCTCTCAACTTTAACGTGTATTATCCCTGCTACGCGTGGCGGATCTTTAGTGGTATCACTGTCGAACCCAACATAAGCAACTCGACTGTGGTTCGTGAAGGCCGACCATTAGCGTGGACATTGCATACTGGTTTACTAGAGGAGAATCACTACGATTGATTTTATTTCAGCTCTCAGAGAAATCAGAACCTTTATTCTATTCAGTGAAAATGAAGAAGACTTGCCTATGATCGTTTCTTTGACAAATAATATGATCATCTCGTTTGTTGATAATGTTCAAGTAAGAACACTTTGAATGTTGCGAAAGAAAAGTACTTCTAGAAATTCAGTAATTTATGGGTGTATATCTAGCGACATTATTGATAAACATCACAGCTCTTTCGAAGACGAATCGCGCGATACAATTACGACTCATTGATCGAATACCTCTACATCATTTTGAAGCTATAAACTTTCTATTCCGGATATTTTCCATGAATCGTTATCAATTACTGTTACGTATATGATTTGAGTGCAAAAACGTTTTGATTTACGATTAAATAGTCAAGTTTCTTGTCGTTCACTGTAGTACGTTTGAATCAGCATACAGCTATCTTTTTTGTGAATCATATGGCACGTCTTCCATTTCCATGCACAAACAATGAAGTCACTTTACCCACAAAAACTGCTATTGGTTTACTTAACAAAAACTATCCGGTAGTGATTTTTAACATTAAGAAAACTCTGTTAAGTTCCACGCGTGTTTTACCAAGCTGGTTTCCTTAACTCCCTCTCTCTTTCACTAGATACATGAAACCATTATAGAATTGGTTCTCAACATCCAATTCACACATCAATTTTATCCAAATTTCACATCGTGTTATCGACAGTGTGTGACATAAATTTGTAACGATGTACAGCGTTTTTTGCAAGATAGTTTCTCATGACAATATAACTTAGAAATTTTATTCACAAGGTGACTTTAATTCAGAAGGAAAAGCATGAAGTTTATTAGCTTTGCGAGTCAAACGAGTCCATTTATCTGTAAACCACGGAACATCGTTTCTGAAACTTTTGTGCACACTTTAAGGATTGCACCGTTTTGTGATCAAAGGTTGCGAAGACTAGAAAGCTCATACAACACAAGCTCTTTCGCGTAGACTAAAGAAATAAAACACTCAATTTCGAAGACATTATACAATCTGTGTGACCACAATCAATTCTTCGTCGTGCTTTTTGAATATAAGCTCCAATGAATGATTCGGAAAAAGTAACACCAAAATGGAAAGCTTCATTTCATCTTTTTTAAATATAGAATAAATATTGTTTCTATGTTTGCTGAATACATCTCTCTTGTTATTCTTCTAAAAATTATTCTGATCTCCACGAATGTTCTATACAAAGACTACTGGGCGTCGAGCGGGAAAATATACAGTTGTCTATCTGGATGGCTGCCTAGTTATATATATATCTTCTATAATATAATGTGTATGTGTGTCTGTTTTGTGGTGCTGCTCCCATCGGAAATGATGAACCCGAGTTTCCAGAGAATAAATATCAATATCAGTAATTGGATGGCGTGATTACAGGCGAGTGATAACGGTCACGGGCATCCCGCGGCGAAGAACGTTTTCGTCGGTTGCCGGGTTCATTTGATGCCTACTGGAAGACCCACTGTGTACGATTCGAGATTGATACAGAAATCGTCCAATGGGTTCCAAGATCCTCGTGTTATGGCGTGGTGGAAGTTAGAGGAGGGCCAGCTCAGGTTATCCTCTTTCACCTTGACCAGGCTGAGTTCAAAATTACGGGTACTATCGCTTAAATGTTGCTTCTAGACGACGTTAACACAATCAATCAACAGCGTTGATTTGAAAATCGGAATTTAATCGAAAATCTATCACATTGATATATTCTCAATATTTTTCTTTTCTTTTCGATTAATCATTTTGATTATAAAGAATAATGTTTATCTAAATTTTCTAACGGTTATATTATTATATATTTCTTGAAGAACTTCAACCGTAATTTTAAACTAAACATTTCAGAATATGTTACATGGATGACTTTGATATATATAAAATAAATTTATAATATTTGTAAATTTTTAATGTATTTAATAAAGATTATAAAATTAAAATATGTTATCATGCTACATACTTTTAAACATGTTTTTGAATATTTCATCTTTGAATAAAACGAAATAAATATTTATTTTTTTAATGTAGTATTTTATATAAAGTTCAGAGTAAAAGTTTCAAGCAAAAGAAATATTGCTGGAATAGTTAAAATGTTTAAAATCGATAAAAGTTAAAACAATACAAGAGGTTTTTTTCCATTGCTGATTTATTTCTGTTATTAATTCAGATTAATAGAAAAAATTACAATTTTTTTTAATAATTTGAACATTTTCCTTAATTATTCAAAAGAATTACAAATTTATTCAGATTTTTAGATGCTAAAAACATATTCACACTTCCTAAATAATTAGAGGAGAATTTTTGTGTGTATGAATAGATAATTCATATTGTTTATGTATTAAAATTTGAAATGGTATATAGTATAATTTGATAATTATATCATGTAACGGGGTTGCCTTCACTGTCGGCTATAAATATTGCTAAATAAAATAATTATACTAGATCTTTCCGGATTATTGTATATGAATAGAATAATGTACTGAATGAAAATTTTCATTGTGATACTAAGAATGATAGAAGGAAATTGTAGGAAAAAAACATTGCTTCAGTTTTCAGAACATCTTTCCCAAAGTTTCTTGAATTGGAAACGGACAAATAACCACAAAGCGGCTTTCAGAGGGAACTTTCCCTAAAAAAGGGAGACTCATTGGTTGTTAGGGACTTCTTGGAACTCTAACATCCCCACTGCATAGCAGGTTCAAACATTCAATTTGGTCCTTTTGTCGGACGACACTTAAAAATGTCAATCATTGACGAGAAAGGGGGAAAGTAATGCAGTAAAAACACCCGTCCTTATCAGGACTTCCTTCTCGAAAGTGCCCGTCCTCAAAAGGTTAAGAGCAAAATCTGGGAAAAAATTAAATTATTAACTTTTTGAAATATCGACTAACCCCAGTAAAGGAAAGTATGATGAGAAAAATAAAGATAGAAATAAAATGTTAAAACCATATTTAATAGGAATGATATTCGAGCTGCGAATGAATATGGGTTATCAATATGAATTTAAGCCTTTTATTCATTCGTTTCGAAAGGAATAATCGTATTTCATTCCCAAGCCTAATTTTGAATCACATTATTCAAATAAGTAGTTTAAAACCTACCATTTTAGATTCGCTATTACACGAATATCTTGTTTCAAACATAGTAATAATATTTTCTTATAAGGTAACAACGAAGGAGGCCAATTTTTAGAAACGTCAAGTTTTCCTCATTACTTGTTAATGGAAAAAAATAAATTTCGCTATTAAAGATTAAATACGTTGTTTGAAATCTCACAATCACAAGAAAACAAATTTCCGAATCTTGAGTAAGTATTAGAATGCTCTTCTTTACGGAACGATTTAATTCAAAGTTAAAGAGTAATAAATTACTTTAAAGCCTTTGAAATGTTAATAAGATGTATAAGCGTATACATTTCCATGTACTCCAGGACAATTTGATACTGTAAAATTCAATATTTATTTGTTATGTGTATGAGTATCAATGGAAAAAATATATCTAAAATCAGAAAGGAAGTTAATTTAAATATTTACACACACACACACACACACATAAATATATATAATGCTTAATAGAGACAGCTCGTATCGGAAAGTTATCACACTAGCATGGGACATAGCGACAAAGAACAATTGTCGAGTAACTTCGTCTAATCTCAGTGCAAGCAAGATTCGAGCATCCACAAATGTCCACATAGAACTCCGGTTAGTTCTGTTGCGTGAACGATGAATATACTGTTTCGAGATGTCTTCTACTATTCCAGGATGAGCTAAGGATGTCCGGTCGACGACGGAGGTAAGGAAATCTGATAGGTCTAGGAGGGAAATTAAATTGGATAGTTGGTGAAGGACAGTAATCTGCTCACCAAGACAAAAACTCATTTTTCTCTTCTGCAGTGTACTTCTAAAAGCTTTACGGATATAAATACCATTACGACAGTTACGCACGTACTCACCTTTTTCATATCTCTGCTGATGCATAAATTCGTTGTTCTAATGCGCCGCCTCATGGCACGGTGAGAAGGTTGTTAGTGGTTCGAGGAGCGCTGACACACCTTTTTTTCATGTAAAATTGAGGGATCATTAAGGAAAAAATTAAGGCTTCAGGAAAATGGAGAAATATGAACGGAATTCATATGAAACGATAATGTCATAAACTATTAAATAACACTAGGAAGTCTTTTTTCGGTTATGGACTTAGTTTTCAAAACCATAAATAGAAGTTTCTATGTAATAACAGGAAAGAAAACATTGTTTTTTTTACTAAAACATAAATTAACAAACAATTAAACGAAACTATTATTATCAATGCAAGTTTAAAGAAGAATTGAAATAAAAATTAGGAATTCTTCATTCGCTAATATTTGCATAAAATATTTTTATATGTTAATTTAGAATGATATGATTTTAAAAATAACACGTTGTAATTTACTATATGTATATAAGTAAGTATAGAATTTATTTTATACACACGTATGTTCGATTTTCATAAAAGAAAAAGTAATTTATCCATTAGTATGACTCCTCATATTTATTTATTCTTATGATATCAAAATTAATATTTAAAAAAAAATTTGTAATTAAAAATCATTATTTCCAATATTTGCTTAGAATTTCAAATAGAGTACTTTAATATCATTTTCACATGTATGGAAAGCCGTAATTAATCTCCCTTAATCAAACTTAAGAATAATTTTGGAATGTGTATTAAGACTTTAGAGTTACTTCCTTTTCCTTTTGCATCAGTGTATTTTTGATTAAGATAAAAAATAATTTAAGATATGACAATTGTAACGATGTTTAAATGTAATAGAAATTGAACTTTATTTTTCATTTTCCTTTGTAAAATAAAATTTAATTTGATAATATTTCACATTGAAATGATAACTATAACTAAATATACGAATGTAAGCTTAAAAAATTAAAATACAAATAAAAAGAGAATGAACATAATTCTTAACTGAAGATGCAGAAAGCACAGTTAATACTTTGAGAAATTAAATGCTAACTGATTTATTTCAATTTCCGTTGTTAAAAATAAAGATGCTTTAATTGCGCCTAGATTGGCTATTACGCGCCAATTATAATAGTTTCGCCACTCCTCGCCAATCAATTAAAGTTATAAGAACAAAGTAATAAAACATTTGGTTAAGACTATGACAACGGTGATTCGTGATTCAATTCATTTGCTTTGAATCAATTACTGTATTTTATTTTATCGCCTCATTCTATATTTTAACTGTATTAACCACTTTGTTCTATGTTTTAATACATTAAAGTTACACATTTTTGACTCCAATGAATGACAAGTGATGTTTTGATTTAGATGAGAATTTATTTCAAAATCCACAATTCTAGTTTAAAAATGAAACCATTGAAAGTCCCGGCATATAATTAGATTACGAATATTTTTTATCATAGCGTCTAAAAGAATGTAGCCAAAGAATTATTGAATTCGCTTTCAAGTTTGATTATGAAGAAAGTGAAATCCCTGAATAAATCGAAATATATATGAGTGCCCTGCATTTTCATTTATTGCTATATTTTTCTTCCTTTGACATTATATTTACTAAAAGTGTGATGTTATGAAAATTTATTCAAGGGTAACTTACAAATGCTGAATGTTATAGAAATCTATGATGTGTAAAATTATAAGGAATTTCCTTTTATGTTCGAAACGTGTCTTTATTTTATGTGTTTTTCTACGTTTAAAAAATATTGTAAACCTTTTTGAATTATTTTAAGAATAATTATAAGACATTCGATTAATATGAATACTTTGTATTAACATAATAATGAACTATTTAGAAATAAAGCGAAATGCATTTTTTTTTATTAAAATAGGCATCATTTGTTCAAGTATATTATACAGGAACGAGATGGGATTGTGTGCTACCTGTCCGTATGCCAAATTACGCAGATTGATTGTTTATTATAAAACCACTCATAGGACAGGCATTTTGTGTCCTAGCGGTCAAAAGAGAAAAAAGAAATCATAATAATTATCTGGAAGTTCAGATAAGAAGATAAGACTACTGCCAGATAAATTTCATCTCGGAGATTCCTAAAGGTCTACTATTCCGTCCTACACAATAAATACTGTAAAGTAAAATCTTATAATTTATTAAAAGTCGAAAATGTCCAGGTTATACTGATTCGTGGACAAAACGTTTTGTGATATCTAAACATCACCAAGCAAAAAAAGATGCTTAGCAGGTATTTCATAACATACTTAAATCAGAAAGAGTATTAATTCTTTTGATTTAATTTATTTTGTTTCTAGTTTACATATTAACTATTTACAAAATATTAGAGCTTCGTATTGAAGTACTACCACTGTCAGAGTTCAGACATTAATGTCGCCACTTCGCTAAAAATAAACAAAACAATAATGTGTTCTGTATCAATTACAATAATTTCTTTTTATTTACGAGGAAGAAAATTTTACTTATCTGTCAGGCAGGGATTTTTATCTTTCAATGTTTAAGTCGACTCATGGAAAAAGTTGAAATTATTAACTTATTCTATTTTACAATATTATATCACAAATAACAAAGAGTATACTAAGCAAATTTTCGCTAATTTAACATTTTACCTTGGACGTTTTGTGACCATGACAGAAACATATGTGAACTTTGATCTCCAGAAGAGCTTCGCATGGAACGTAGCGCCCCTATTCTGTCTCGTTTCAACATAAACATTCGACTTCGTTTCATGTTACAACTAAGAATTTGGTTCGAGTCCTCGATATTTACAGTCAATACCTTCATGTGAACTTGACAGATTAGCTGACACAAAATTAATTTTAATTATTGTTGTAAGACATCACTAAAAATGGGCTTTCCATTCGAGGACTAGGAACATCCTTATAAAATACTTATATTACTTATCCCATTAAAAATTTAAATATAAAACTAATTATGATCGATAAAGAATCAAATAATGTCTGTTAGGTACCTGCTGCTCAAAGCAATGGTATAAGGCAACGTTATAAAAAGTACTATTGCTAAAATAAACATTATTGCAACTAATGAGAAAAAATTATTATTTTGAAAGCAAAATTCTATTAAATTATGAATTCCACATCAATAATCCTTGTTGTGGTACTCTTATAAATATTCCCCCACCCCCGTTGTACATTCAGAGAGGAAAAAGGCAGTCAAGCATCACTATAGAGTTTTAATAATTCGTTCTCATTATAACGCTAGGTAAATAGAGAGAGAAGATGAAACACATTTATAAATTGTCTTGTCTTATATGTACTAGTACCATTAAGACATTAATCTACAACAAGAATGCTAGTGATGCGATGCCTTTGTATTCTAATGCATAAGTCATCCACAATAAACTAATGAGAAAGGCATTCTGTTGTTAATAGTAAATGTACGGAACATTCCAACTGTAGTATAAAAGAAATCTATGTTACATGTGGTATTGCTAGAAATAAATCTAAGCATATAGTAATATTGTTAATGTAATATACATACCCATTATTAAGAAAGAAGTTATGCTCACTTTTATATAAATCAATAATAAAATACTCGATAATACAATACAATATTAATTGAGTGCTTAATTGTTCCATCAGGTAAGATAATATATTATATTCGAAGAGATATAACTGAACCATTTTTAATTATTGTACTCTCAATTGTAATGCTAATTTACTGATGGAGCTTGTTATTTTTGCTTATATATCGTTGCCTAATTAAAGTTCAAGAAAAGATTAGCCTTCTTAAAAAGAAAGAAAACATAAACCTTTCCAAAACAAACATAATGCTGTTGTTTTAATGTTCAAATAAGGGTGTTGGAAAATAAAAATATAGAGATAGAAGTATATAATTTGTGAATGTTCATTGCAACTTCGATAATCCTTTACATGCATGAAACAAAAAAAATATTGAAAACAAAATTTACTTTAACAATTCACATTGTAAATTAACTCTAAGTCTTTTAGCTGTTCACTGTAACTCCGATAATCCTTTGCTTCCGTGGAACAAACAGTTTCTTTCGGAAAAATTCACACTCTCAATGTTCTGTTGTAGTTCTTAAGGTTTTGTTTTTTTTTCACTGCTACGTAATTAGCATCGTTGATCGTTCTTTTTGTTCAGCATTTCTGTAAAACAAAGTGTATTTGGCAAAAATGTTTTGTGTCATTCAAAAGGAGGAAACTTAATTTTTTTTGTTACGAAACAAAAAGGAAAATTTCCGCCATTTTGTAGCTTTGATGTTTCTGGCGAGAAATCTAATTTTCCTGACCAAGGAGTAAACCCTTAACACTTTCCGGACGAATAGTAATAAATACTGTGAATGGAAACAATTATTATTTGAATAAAGTAAAGCTTTACAAAATTCTCGCAATATTAAGGAGTATTTCAAGTATGAATTTGTCAGTCAATTTATCAATAACTGAAATATTGAGCGAAAAGGACGATTTAGCTTTTATTTCTACGAGAAAAGCTTTACATCAGTTAAAATTCATTACTGACATGTGTCACTTTTATAGTGAATACACATATATACTACTACTGTAAGAAGTTTTATTTTTTTTTAAAAAAAAATTAATTTTTTAATGTTTTTTCTTCAAATTAACTAAATTTCCACAATTTTCACACTTTCTTTCAGTTATTTGTATGAATATGTGTTTCCCCGCCCCTTCTCTTTGGAATTTCTGTTACAATTAATATTTATAATAGGTTAAGTTATTAAATTAAATTTTATGCTATGTGTCTCTTCTGAAGATGTGTTCTATACTTAGCTTTGTATAAGCTGATAATATGAATGGAAATTTTATATTAATTTGTAATATTTCTTTTAATTCAGTTGTGAAAGTTTTTTAAAAAATGTTAAAAAGAAAGAATTTTTAGAACATTTCTGTAAAAAATTGTTTTGTTTTGCATTAGATGCGTTTTAAAATTTCTTTTCATTATATATTTTATACCAAGGAAGATTTTATGTAATGTTATAGAATATAGTTTTGTAGTTCTTGAAAATATTTTCTTTTAAAAATTTGAAAGTGAATATCTCTATAGCGGTACTGAATACAGAGAAGTATTTTGGCTTGAAAACACGTGAAAATGTCGGAGCGTTTCAATAATAATGAAAATATTACTAAAACAATGTGCTATAAAATAATTTCATAACATTTTCCATCCTACATATTAACAATATTTTCAATAATATTAAAGAGCTCTATATCATGAACAGAGGCGATTGCAAAGATATTTCTCGTATAGTATTAATATATGTTTCCTGTCCATATATATTATTAAAAAATCTAGTTTTGAAATGCAAGCCTTCTTTTTCAATATAAAACCGTAGATAAATTGCTGAATTCTTAATTTTTTTGTAACCAGATATTGTTCGAGGTAACTAATCACGTTAAAGAAATTATTTTGACAAAATATTTTCTACTTCAACTATATTTTAATAGTAAAACTATGAAATATTCTAAATATAAGCAATTCTAAACTGCTTGGAAGAATAAAAATATATTTACATTTCAATATTTTACTTTATTCATTCTCTTAATTAACTTCAGTTGGCATTGACATAAGCAATAAATAATATTAAAAAAAAAAAACAATTACTTAGAAGAGACAAAAATCTATTATTTAAAACAATTTTTATCTTTTTTGAGGTTATGCTTTAGTTTTTACATTCTAAGAGTAACTAAAAGTAATATTTTCTGCAAATATGCCCCGGGTTAAAATAGAAGGAAAATTTGGAAAAAGATGTTGTAGCAAGGCTGTCTTCATCACAACATTAATAATAGAGAGAGAGATAATTTCGTGAATGTTATAGAGATTTGTGCATTTATCTCTAAAAGTGCCGAGACGCATTTTTCAGGTAAATGTTCCTTATTTGAAATTGGTCCACAAACTAATTTGTTCATATCAGCAGAACGTTCAAATAATAGATCTCAAGTCTTGCCGGCCAAATAAACTCGCAAGTTGTTTAGTAAATGGTATCATGTATAAAATATGGACATAAGTGTTGAATATGGACATAAGACAGGAGACGAATATTATCTGGATGATTTATTTTATTCCAATACAAATAAAGAGGGAGGAAAAGAGGTATGTATGACCAAAGGAGATTGCTTATTAACGACGCACTAAGAAATACGAGGGCAACCGACTTCGCAATTTTGAGCCTCTGTCTTCTAGTGATGAGGACAACAAATGAGCAGTCTCATCTCTCTTCAAAATTCAACACAATGGCCACTGGAAGACTTGGGACTTCTATCTGATTTAATGTGCATTAGAACAGCTACGCGGCTTGACTTTAATGGCCTGACGACTCGAACTACGAAATCGCAACAAACATGCGGTCGGTGAAAACAACCACAGCTACAAATCTACAACCATGACCACAAAGCCAACCCGGCCACCTAAGATTAAAGGAATCTCAAGTTTCTAAGATCGAAAACCTGTTTTCCAGGTACAGTAAACACTGTTTAATTCAACACGATTGGGTTTCAGGTCGTTGCGAATTATCAAGCGTCAATAGACTTTTAAAGGATATACCCAAGATTCTCTTGGCAAATATTTTAGAGATTTAAAAATCGTATTGATTGTGTTTACACATATTCTGAGCCTCCAAGAACAACAATAAAATCTAACGAAGTATTTTGTTACTCTGCCCATTACAAAAATGAATTCAAATACACTGATTAAATTGATTATTCTTGCACTGATAAAAAAATAAAGTGCTGAAGTAAAATTAATACAGTGCAATGATAGTTAAAACAAATTCTGAGAAACTTTTCTATATACTAAAAACAATATTTATTTTTTGCTTCAAATTGAAAGTCCCGAGCTTACTCCTATTAGTTTTATTAGTATTTGAAGAGCAAATTTGCTGGAATTTAAGAACATCTTACTGAACAGTGTACTGAAAATTCGCAATTGTTACAATGTTTTATCATGTTTTAGCAGGATACAAAAACGTGATATGCATCCTGTTAAAAACTTGAAGCACTATATTGAAAGGCACAATGAAACAATAAACACTAGACGAAAATGCGAATAGCGCTGCGTCGCTGTCAAATTCAACAAATGTTCTAATCAATTCAAAAAAATCCGATAGTTAATGAGTGATCAGTGTCAGATTACAGAATGAGTTGAACCATTTAATGCCGGACTTGGAGAATGATGGATTGACTGTAATGTAGTTTAGAAAGGAATCGAGAATAAATTGATTTATTTTGACTTTTCTTAGGTTTGACTTAACAACTTAAATTTAAAGAAATGAGTATATTCATTTTAATTGTATGGTGATTAGTATTTAAGTGTACACATAAAAATTTCTTTCTGAATATTCTTCTGATTATTGTTAGCTTATTTACAAAACTATTATAGGTTAATTTTGATGGAGAACTCCCATTTAAAGTTTACAGCACCAAGCTTGAAAAATATTATGAATTGAATCTACTAAACTAAATTAAACATGTATCGGACTCATTGGTTTGCAATACAATTGTAGAGTTAACTATAAATTGCATTGAAACTTAACTCTCCCTAGATTACACAAAACTTCTACTGCAAACTCATTAAATAGTATTAAAATTGTACGTAACTCACGAATTTGTATTACAATTTTTTTTTAAAGCTCAATTGACGTGTAATCATAGCTACATGATACCTAACTGAATGATAGCTATCTTAACCTCGACGAAATAGATTTAAACTCGCAAGCAATGAGATTCAAACAATTCTAAAACAATTTTCTTTATGCGTACTAGTGCCACAGTATCTGAATGGTCCTGGCTGCAAGTTCAAGACTACTGTTTCTTCATGTTGCCATAACCCAGCGTTGCTTCACAGTGCAAAATTAATCAACAATTTCAATCACGATTCAACGAGTCGTGCTTTCGAGTTTGATACCATTAAAGACCCGTAATGTAGCGGGCTGATATACGTTAAATCTGTATTTAGGCTCTAAGTCCTCTCATTGACATTATGTGGAAGTTTACCTTAGGTTGCCAGATAAAGCACCATACTCTCCAAACTTCCTAGTCATGTATTCGTCACATGACCAAGGCTCAAAATTATGAGTCCGTCGCAATAGTTCTCGTATTGCTTCTAATTACGAAGTTATAAAGCACTCGCTCAGTAGAATTCAGATTTTTTTCGTTATATTTCTGTTAAAGGTTTTATTTTAGTCATTATAGAGCATCTCATAAATTTAAGGATAGCAGATTTTATATAAATACAGTGGCTATTTATTACATAAATTTCAATATTTTTGCTGAGAAATTAAAATACAAAATACATTGTAGATATGTGGACGAATGGAGTTTTCTACAATGTAGCTCAAATTTTAAGACTATCATTCTAATTAATTTGAATACCTGAACAGTCATGCCTTTGAGCTAATATTTATGGCAAGTTAGGTTTGAAAGAGAATCAAATCTGGTCAACTCAAAAACAAGTTTGAAAATTTGCATCATTGAGCATACAAATTTCGTTCTCATGCTCCTTCCTCTTCAAAGATTTTCCACAGTGTTACGATCCGACTTATTTCAGCCCATCCCTATTGTATAATTTCCAGTTCCACCAACACTACCATACCACTAGAAGTTTTACATATTCAAACAGATGAGTATGTCACCATTCTGTTAATCTGAACAATGAAGGCTTTAAAGGAAACAATTATTTGCGGCCATGAAATAAAACATACTCCACAGACTGACATACCCACCTCCGTCTTGAATTCTAAAGAAAGAGCGAGGTT
Organism: Nephila pilipes; assembly: GCA_019974015.1. NCBI lineage: Eukaryota > Metazoa > Arthropoda > Arachnida > Araneae > Nephilidae > Nephila > Nephila pilipes. The sequence goes on from BMAW01026709.1 coordinate 25,905, forward strand.
CGAGTCGCAGGTAACGCTAGTTACATACTCAACCATCTGGATCATCTATATTCAATTGTTTTTCATTGAGATAGAAAAAAGTAAGTCATTAATCTTCCCAATCTACGTATTTCGTAGCTGAAGATAATCGTTCCTTTCTATTATGTGCTTTGAGAAATGGGATTCGCCGCATACTGAGATAAACATGAATTTTGCTTGTTTATTTAAAGCGATGAACTGTAGATCTGGCTACTAAAATGGTTAGGTTGTTGGCTACTTAAAGGATATACATTTTTTGATAGGAAGCTATAATATGGACTATTCTCGAAAAATCCGTTAATTAACATCTGGTGTTTCTTCCTTATTTTATATTTAAGATTCCAACTACTTTCCAATTAAATGAAATGTGTTTATGCAAATTACTTAACTTAGAAGTGGAGTGAATAGAAATAATCAATTCATATGAAAGCGACAGAGAGTTGAAAAGAGGAGAATTCGATAATAAGAAGGACACTTCTATGAATTCGAAGGAATCCCTTGCGCGTCCGCATGATTTGTTGAGACTAGAATCCAATACGCTATCTGACAGATTTACTGTTGGTGAAATTACTCGCATCATATTCCGGTAAGTGTAAAATTTGATGTAATTTAAAAGTTATAAGGTTTCGCGTCCAGGGATTTGAGACTGGTTGAAAAGAATTCTCTCATAAGAGAATTTACTAACTCTATTTTGAAATATAACTGACTTGATTGATAAATTGTTGGCTTGTGATTATTTTGTTTCTATATCTGTGCTTAAACTTAAGTCAAAATTTAGATTTGTGTAACATTTAATATGGTAGACGAGTTGGGTACTAGGATTACGTCACAAAGTGCCTAGCAGAAGCTGTCTGTCTTGTCAGCGAGATGTTTTATTTGATATCTCTAACGTTTCCTTATTGTAGGTGCTCCATTTTGCGACGAATTATTATGTACACCAGATCTGACACATTGCAGTTGCTTAGAAATTTTCAAGATTTATATTCCTGCACTCTTTAAGTACAAAATTTCGATTTTATCATCTTGAGGGAACTCATCGTTCAGATCAATTTCAGTTCCAAAAAAACTAATTCATCTTTTATATTCTGCGGCAATTACATCATCGGGGAATAACTTGGAATACGCAAACTTTATGATTCTGAACCTGTAAATTCGAATTTTGATAGCTGTCTATATACTTTTGTTACATTTTTTTTATGTTTACTTAACCAATGCGAACAAAATTTTAACTATTTCACTTCTATACTAATAATATTACAGTTAATAATAATTCTAATAATCAGTTATTATTGTTATTTTCTGAGCACCTTTAATGTAGTTGTTGAAAAGAAAATCACCAGTCCACATATTTATCGGAAGCTATGTATTTAATTTCGTGCTCAGTTCATTTTCTTCGAATCATCCGAAAGTTTAAGACAAACTGTGATTATGAAACAGATCAAGATTACAAATTCGTTCAATCACCAAGTATCAGGAATAATTTGGTAATAATAGCTTACCAGGTTATTTGTAAATATATCAGTGTGCAATCCTTGAAGAATTTTCAGAGTTGATAAATCCTGTTGAAACAAAATCTGTTACTATTTGATGAAAACAAATATCCATCGAAGGGTACAAAATGTTTTATGACTTTAAGTAACAAATCAATCTACGCAAATGATAAATTAATATGGTTTGCGTGAATATATTGAAAGTATAAAATGAAGTAATTTTCCTTTTATTTACTTTAAAAAAACTATACGCTTTTTTTTTTGTTGTTGAGCCCCATGCAAAATAAAATAAAATTTAGTTTTTAATTTTTGTCTTGGGAAAATAATTTTTAAAAAGCAATTGTTTCTCCCAGTGTTTTAAAAATGTTTTGTGATTAGTGATATTACAAATACACAAAAATGTTGTTGGTAAAAATTAGTTAAAATATTCATTTATTCTAATTTATACGTTGGATTGAAGAGATCTTTCCCTCTCAAAATAAGAAGTTAATGAAAAAACGAGAGAGAAAATCTAGCCTATAGACCAAAAAGCAAAATCTTAATTTTGTCCATATATGCGTCATGTGAAAAATATGTAATACTTTTCACTACAAGACCATAGTCATACCTTAACGTTTCTTATCTGTCCAGACACAAATAAATAAAATAAATTCAGAGATCCATCCCTATCTTCTGTCTGGCCTGTTGCGTTTTTATCCGTCGGTGATGGAAGACACGCCCTCTAACCGGCTACCTCACGAACGCATGAATTGCAGACTTAAGGCGATGATTCGGAAACACTCCCACGCACAGTGAGTCGTGATTTCCTACTTGTCAGCCCCCAGTGGAGGGTGAGAAAGAACGTGCGCCTCATTTGTAATACATTCCTTTTTTTTCTTCTATCATTTGACGATATTTATTGAGAAGATGATCGTATGTTTCTTTCTGTTGAAATCTTTTCCAATACTTGGTGTGATAAAGGTAAAATTGGAAATGGCTTTAGTGTGGAGCTATGACGGCTGTAATGGCTGAACATGTGGTTCTATAGATTAGTTTTGTGATTGATTTTATTTGCACATATTCATGGTTTTTATGTTCCAGTAAACAGTGACTGAAGATCCTGTCTTACGATTGTTGCATCCCTCTGATGAATCTATCATGCAGATGAATAATAAATTATACTAGCAATACGCAAAATATTTTATTTTCATTTCACACAGCATGAAGAGAATGGCTTTGACCTTCAATACCGTGGATGGCCTTACAAATGAGAGATTTAAAAATAATCATCGTAAAAATTCGATTAGGATGTTCTGAAATTTAAGTTTGCATTTCTCTTTAAATTTTAAGTTCAATTTGGTGTAATTTAAAAAACTGTATTTATGAAATTAGCAAATACAGAAATGTGTCTACAGTTATTAAAAGTGGAAGATATTCTCAATAATTTCATTAATATTTCAAGTATTAAATAAAGAAGCACTGAATGGGCGATATCCTCAGTGTGTATTCTTCGTATTATTTTTGCTGGAAACATTTTCGCCTTTAATAATATTAGATTTTCAATTCCTTTGGATTTGGTTCTTATTTAAATAAACGCGACAGAAAAAAAATATTTTAATAATTTATGTTTAAACGTGATTCGTAAAAAGAATTATACAGTGCTTACTTCTACATGCCTTTCTCAGAGTAGGAAAGAGGTTTATTGAATGAATTAAATAAAAATACAAGAAAAAATTTTTTTTCTTTACTAAGTAGATATTTATACAAAAAAATAATTTCAAAAAATTACGCTGAGTTTCTTTTCAGTTCTAAGATTAAAGAATCATTTTTCGAGCTTTCTTTCTAAAGCAGTTACATTTTGGAAATACATAGCTCTTCAAAATAGTATTAAGTACGGCAAATGTATTTACTGACTATTAAAGTAAATCGACCTTAGAAGCAACTTGAAATCTATTAATAACGGCCCTCGCCATTTCAGATCTTTTTCATATCACATGGACAACTTTTGAGTTCACATCACTTCTCCAAACGTCAGCACTTCATCCTGGGAAGACTCAGAGCCTTGATAAGTTTAACGTGCATCAGGAATCCAATTCACCGAAGCAATGTCAGCTGCAAGCTTGCAATCATAAAAGTTAGACTTATTTTTCCATAAAGTGCATATGGAATCTAATGTTTTTTCTACTAATCAAATTTCGTCGTCATATCTTGTGAGGAATTTATTGGATATAATAATGGAAAACTTAGTACACTATTTCCGTGTAAAGTCTTCTTGGTATATTTTATTTCTTTTAAATTTGAACATGCATTAAATTAAACTAACATCAGCATAGAATTACGTATAATGTTACTCTATTTTAGAATACTGTGACTAAGGGTCAAACACAAAACATATACAGCAAAAACGCAAAGCTCGTCTCTTACATAATGACTACTACTTTCGAAATTTTACCACATTTTCATTAATACATTCAAATTAATGCTATTCTACTGCTGAGAAGAAGAACTTTCAGGATATATATCGTAATACCGAACTGAAATTAAATAAAAAGATTGGCTACTAATTTTTGATTATTACGCAGAGTAGGAAGACAGAATATTTAGAAATCTGTTTCATTACATGTTAAAATGGTTTAGAGAATACGTAATATTCCTTATTCTACACGACATCTTTGGTCATAAAAAATTTTGCAATTTTAAAATGTTTCCAGATATTATTGATTGATTTGTTTTATTAACATTACACAAGAAGCAACACGAGGGTTATTGGCGATGGATCTCATAATTTTCAACCTAGGTTAAAATGAACGAAGGTGACACCTTTCCAGATATGAAACATTATCCTTCATGTCAGATCACTATTATACATTGCATTGCTTTTGATCATGATCTTTTAATGTATTAAAGAATCCTAAAGTATACATTAGAGAATTAATTTGAAAGAGGAGATTTCTGCTATATGGCATCTGGAAAATCTTTGAGGAAGGATGGAAATCTCTTCAAAATTAGAATAAATAAATATATGAAGTCTTAATTGTGAATTCTATGTAGAAAAACGAAAAGATTTGTAATTAAATATCCGTTAGTGGATCTCAGATTTTAAGACTCAAATTAACTCACTGAAGACTACGAAGACACTGTGGGCTATATATATGTAATGATTTATAACTCAATTCCCATTA
>BMAW01026714.1:0-10962 GCA_019974015.1 Nephila pilipes
TCTCTATTACTAATTTATAAATTTTATTGTACTTAATGTTATTTTAAAACATTCAAATGTACTTAGATTATTTTACAAGGGATATCTCCAGTGTTTAAAGCCTGCTTGAAGAGGATGTTTTTGTAAAGGGGGGAGTGTAAGATGTTACTTTTTTTTTTGCACAATCTCTTCAGATCAGAACCAGTCTCAGAGTGGAGTTGATGTAATCAAGCGAATTGATACCCGAAAGTGTGAGAATTGCGGGGTGATTAAAGTGTCAAAGGTAACCTGCACTGATCACCAAATTAACGCAAAAGGATTAGAATAAATAAAGGAACTGTTGTTGTTTAACAAATGTGTACTCTGTGATTTCATATGAAATTTAAAGATAAGTGTGAAGTAAGCTAATTTAATAACTAAAAGGCTGAAGAAAGAAAAGCAAATAACAATCAAGATATTGTTAATTAAAAAATTTATTATTGAAGAAAAGTATGAGAAAGTAAGAGAAATCGTGTTAAGTGAAAAGTAGAGAAAAGAAAGTAGTTTAGTGGAAAATAATAAGTATACGATAGTCTTAAGTTTTAAATGGTATAGGTTTAAAGGATAAAAGTAAATTTTCTCTACACTAGTCCATTTTCATATGGCTTTAATATTTTTAATTCATTTTCTAAAATCCAGGAGGGCATTTTACAATCATTTTCAATAATTTAACTATTACAATTTGATTGCTGTTTATACGACCGAGACTTTTAGAATACATGAGAAAAATGTTCATGAATTATAGTCAACACAAACGCTGTTTTTAACGGATTTCGTAATTTTGAGGCAGAGTCAAGTGGTCTCTCTCTTCCAATTTTCCCTCGCGTCAATTTTATAAGTTTGATCCCTGTTAGATTTATGCTACGATATGGTTTCTGAATACCAAACTCCCTCCCATTAACATTCGTTAACAAGTCAGAAAAGCCCGAAATATTGAACAAGAAATTTCAGTACTTCGAATAGATTTGAATATTTACTGCGTCGTATTATTAATTCGAATAAGGGAGGAGTATAGTTATGAAATTCTGATACCGTAGTGAATTTATACTTATTTCGGTACACTCTTATTGCTTATAGATAGAAATTAGTTGCAATTATATAATAAGTGATAATATAATTAACTTATCAAACTTAATGTTTCTTGTAATTGATATATTCATAAAGTTAAGTGCAATGGAAAAATAATGTTAATAATAAATTCAAAAGTTCAAATATTTTATGGAAATTTTTTTTTAAATAAAAGTCCGATTATGGTACCTCAAAAAAGAAAAAAAAATTGTTTCAATTTTTGTTGTATATTTAATTTAATATTATTGTTCTTTGCTTTTTTTTTTTTTATCTATTTCTGAACATATTATTTGAATGTACAAATAGTTTGATTAAACTTCTACGTTTACATATAATTCCATATAATTTAATTATTTATAAAGATATGCTACAGTTTATATCAAATGCGAAAATTAACATAAAATCGAAATACATGAAAAAGAATAATACCTTACTTTTATTATGAATTATAATAGACACAAGTAAGTAAAAGTTCCAATATAATTCACAGCTTATATACTGACATATCTTTGGTCAGCCAAAGTAAGGTTAAACAATGACCTCTTAGCCTTTGCGACGGATTAGGTGACCATTTTGGAGACATTGGTAACAAACAGAAAGTATCCAAATGTGCTGGAACCTAGCAAAAAAATATCGATCTGGCAGAAAGATAAGGTTTTTACGTGAATTTTCCTATGTGACATTGTACCTGGCCGGAAGACATTTCAATATGTTAAGAGCCTCAGTCTGTTTATAAGTCAATGAGTATGTATATGAGTTTGTTCTGTTGGAGAGATCGATCGGATAATCGACTGGAAGCTGTCACAATTAAAAGTGAAGCAAGCCAGGTGAATGTGCGGAAAAGCAGCGTTTATCTGCCGGAAATTGTCGGAACCTGCCGTAGAAGTGCTTCCGAATTACGGCTGAAATTCGTTTGTAGCTTGAACTGGTAAACTGGTGAGCTGAACGTTACAAATATAATTGTGACTGTTATTACATAGCTATATTGTTCCTGTATCTATGTCACTAAACTCTGCAAGTGCTATGTATTCATTTGTACTGTCATTAAGTAAGTGTTCTACTATCTGTGTGTTGTCCCAGCTAATTTTCGTAACAATATATATATATATATATATATATATATATATATATATATATATATACTTCTGATTAAATATTCAAACCTAAATGCATTCGTGGAAAATTAAGAAAATATTTTAAATTTTTATTCCAAAAAACGAAGGGCTAAGGATATTAGAAGGGCTGGAAAACAATGTCGTCCAGACAATGTTTAAATAAATATTTTTTTAAGCTGAAACATAAAAATTTAATATCATGAATTCTTTGACCGAAATGAAGCGAACTTCCAGGGATATTTTATGTTTGCACTATACATATGCATAATACATTCATACATACATTTCAAGTTTCAACGAAAAACTTCTATTTTTCTTAAAAATTTTAATGTAAATTTATTCACAGTTGGTATGAAATGAAACATGTTTAAACGCTTAGGAACTTCAAGAGGAATGAAAACATTGTGTTAAAAATTCCTTAAAAAGTAAACTTGAAATAATTATTTATTTTTATGACTATTTTATATGAGAGGACGAGACGTCGAAATTTATGAGAAGCAATTTCCGCTATTTTATTCCTTCCACTTTTTTCTCTGAGGAATTTCGTGTATTTCTGGAAAAGAATTCGGATGAATTTATAAAAGCTACTTGATTCTCCTTCTTCGAGATAAGCATTGTAAAATGAATGCCTTACTTACTAAGAAAATATTGTACAGTTATTTCCCTAAGAATAAGTCATCTTGGTCAAAAATAAACCAAACAATAACTTTATGAACTCCATAGCAGACTTCGAATAAAATAAAATGTGGAAGAACTTGAATAAAAGTTTTGCACTGGAGTATATTGCAGCTTAAATGTAAAAGAAGGCAATCATAAATTCCGAAAATACTAAGAAGTCACGTAAGTGCTTTCGAAAGATATATTACTACTCTGAAAATGCAATAGAGTACTGTTATTGCACTTTCAGAGCAGCGATATATCTTTCAAAATTTATGATGGTCTTAAACCTCTCACTTCCTTATATAAAATTTAATTTTGATCAGATTCTGTGTCATTTCATCTAAAACTCTTTATAAATGACTTTTGATATTATCACATGGTAAATTTAAAAATTTAGTCATGTTAAAGCAGATTTTGCATTTTTCAAAGAAATTTATGTTAAGTTTAAATTAATAAATATCTTATATTTTGTATTTTAGGATAATAATATATTTTTGAATTAAAAACGTGTATCGAAAGAAATATTTTGCGAGATATATGTAATGACGCTTCCCTGCTACGTTGCTCTTATGAATGAAAAGAGGCATTCACAGGTGTTTGACGAATACCGATGAAACCTTAAGCAATGACATTTGTCCTTGGTGAAGAATTTCATGACCAGCTTGGCGAATTGGCGATAATCTTCCAGACTGGTAACAAAATGAAGGTTCTTGGGTATGAGATGAAATTTTAATACGCAGAGATCATGAGGTGATACTGTCTGCCTTTGAAACGTAAAGTAGCACTTTGGAGATTTGTCGGCAGTGCTATATAGTAAACTGGTGAGCTGAACGTCATTGAAAACATTTTTAATATTCTAATTTGCTATTTGCTATCTGTTTGTATGTCTAATTTGCGCAAATTCAGTTTTTTTTTTATCCCTGTTGAGTCACTAACCTTTACAAGTTCTGCTACACGTGTTTCGTTTTTTCCTAAGCACTTGTGAATTAAGCATCCTCCTCCTTTATCCACTTTTTTGCATTGTTTTCACTTCATACCCATGGGACGATTTTGTAACACTTATGCCAGAAGCGATATTCCGGAGTAAATGCTTGTGACCAGAGCAATGGAGGATAAAAATGGAGAGTTGTTTGCTACGGTAGCAGAAATGAAATCCGGGGGAAACGCCATAAAATCCGGGTAAGAACTCTTTTCAAAGGCGATGAAAGTTTGGCAGGACAAATAATATAGGAAATGAAATCTGCACAAGAATTGGAAAGTGTGATTACCTTGGCAAGAAATCGCTTCGGAGAGTCCTGCAACGAAATGATACCACGCTATTCGCGAAGTTGAATTTCCCATTGATGTGGGACTAAGATGTTACAATCCAATCAAGGAACAAAATTTAATTCCGCTCTCCCTTTTGAGTTCGTGGTCGTGGTAGCCTAGTGATCATGGTTTCACATTTGTGGCCGGTGGTTTTCTTTCAGTCGCGGGTTCGATCCTGTGCCACTAAAGACCCGCCGTGTAGCCGAGGCTGATGCACGTTAAATCTGTCGGGGCCAAAAGTCCTCCCGTTGGCATGGTGTGGATGTTAGGAGAGGGAGTGCCAGCTCAGGTGCCGTCCTCGTCACTTGACCGTGGCTCCAAATTACGAGGTCCGTCGCCAATAGCCCTCGTGTTGCTTCTAGTTCGACGTTAATAAAAATTAAACTAAACTAATCCCTTTTGAGTTCAGCACATTTTTTTTTAATTTTGAAGATACGGGCAACAGTATTACAACCTGAGTCCGATGGCATAGTCTAGATGTTTAACTGGAGGATTTTAAATCATCTCTCTTTATTTGTATCGTGAAATCAGACTGATTGAAATACATATTTTTCATTATTTTTCTTGGATTATGCAAGCGCAATCCATAAAGTGATCGGATAGACCCCGATAGAGATGCTTTTTGTTCGAACGTTGCGATTGAATCTGTGATATCCTCTTTTAGCGACCAAATGATACACCTTCCTCACCAAATGAATTCATAAATAATTTAGATGATAATTTGGAAAGCAAATCTGCGTTTCCTAGATAGTGAATTCAAATCTACCAGCGAACGAATGAAAAAATAGTTTCGACACTTCAAAATCACAGACCACCGTTTTATGGAGAGTGGCATGTAGCTTTGGAACGACCTTAATTCTAATTAATAAAGTCACCGAGTTTGAAAAAAGTTTAATTTTTGAGTAATTTTGTGTCTTGTTTAAATATTTTAAATCTCTTAAAATTGCAGATATTTTAAGAAGAGTTTTATGTTTATTGTTTGAATCAATTAAATTCTTATAAACTAAGTTTTAAAGTCACTAATATAGATCAATCATATCGAAAAGAACCCCGGTGTTGCCTCCACAATAAAGTAGTTTATCCCATTACAGTAAAGAAAGCGAAGAAAACAAATGTTTAAGTAATGAATTTTTATAAAACTCATTTGTATAATTGAAGTGTTTTTTATTTATTTGATACATGGAAGAAAATTAAAATCTTTTAAATTTGTATGTTTTTAGAAAGAGAGAATCAAATGCTATAGACTGTAGAATATGGTAACTTACTAAATCAATATGTTATCTGTACTTACTGAAAACGTGATATTAGAATTGTCAAATACCATGTGCTGCAATAACCGGTGCCAAAGCTCTTCTGTTGGTGGTCAATCTACAATATATAAGAGGTAGATTGCAATTCAGTTACTAATCGACTGATCGCTCATAGTTGAAAATATTTTATTTGAATGCTTTGATGTAAATTTTGTATTTAATCGGATAAAGAAGAGAAATAAAATAATAGTTCGGGGAAATATTATGATTAATTTTAAACAGTTTTATACGTATATTGTTTTTTGGGAGGTTTTGAAACATTCACTTAACTAATATTGTCGCACAAAACTGCTAAAATCTATCTGTAAAATAACTAAAAAATTTTATGAATAGTTATTATTTTAAAATGTAAAAATAAGAATACATACGAGGCATGTTTTTTAAGTAAGTACCGTTTTGCGATTCCGCCGCCGCAGCGCTCCGGTCGGCGTTCCACGCATGCTCGCTGGTTACCTACATCTCTTGTCTACGCACTGACGCCATTACAGTCTGATTCTTCATTGTATACGTTGTTTACTGAGTGTTTAAGATGCCTCCGACAATCGTGAGTCCCGCTGATTGTGAAGTACGGGATGTTATACGATTTCTTAGTGCTAAAGGCGTGAAACCGATCGATATTCATCGTGAGATCTGTGAAGTTTACGGACAAAACATTATGAGTGATGGAATGGTAAGGAAATGGGTGAGAGCATTTAAAGATGGCCGCACAAATGTGCATGATGAAGAACGGAGTGGACGTCCTTCGGTCGTTATTGAAGATTTTTTGCAGAAAGTGGACGAAAAGGTGAGAGAAAACAGACGCTTTACAATTTCATCATTGTCCGACTGCTTTCCTCAATGTTCTCGTAGTGTTTTGTATCGCATTGTGACCGAGAACTTAAATTACCGGAAATTGTGTTCACGTTGGGTTCCAAAAATGTTGACGGATTTGCACAAAACCCAACGTTTAGGCAGTGCATTGACTTTCCTTGAGCGGTACCGCAATGAAGGTGAAGAATTTTTAGACCAAATTGTTACTGGTGACGAAACTTGGGTGGCCTACGTCATACCAGAATCGAAACAACAATCCATGGAATTGCGACATTCATCATCACCCAAAAGAGTGAAGTTTAAGCAAACAATTTCTGCCCGGAAAATCATGTGCACAGTTTTTTGGGACAGAAAAGGAGTATTGCTAGTGGAGTTTCTGCCTCGTAATGAGACAATCAATGCAGCGTCTTATTGTGAGACATTGGAACAATCTGCGTCGTGCAATCCAGAACAAAAGACGTGGCAAGTTGAGTAAGGGTATCGTTTTGCTGCATGACAATGCCCGTCCACATGTGGCTAATCGGACCAAAGATCTCATCAAATCTTTTAAATGGGAAACTCTAGATCATCCTCCATACATCCCTGATCTGGCGCCCAGCGACTACCATTTGTTCCTGCACTTGAAGAAACACCTGGGCGGTCAGCGTCTTCAAGACGATAACGAAGTCAAAACATTTGTGATACAGTGGTTAACAAGTCAGGCGGCAGAATTTTATGAGGAGGGTATTCAAAAACTGGTGCCACGTTATGACAAGTGCCTCAATATTCACGGAAATTATGTAGAAAAGTAGATTAAGGTACAGGCTTTCATGTAAAAATAAAATTATTGCGATATCTTTGCACGTCTTTTTTTAATTTCAAAACGGTACTTACTTAAAAAACATGCCTCGTAATCAATCTAATAAGTTAAAAAATTCTTTATTTAATTTATCAATTATAATAAAGATTACAATGAATTAAAATATTCAAAGAGGTTCTTAGTTGCAAACTCTAAACAAGAAGTAAGCTGAATTATATTTAATCCTTTAAATTTTTATTAAAGTATCGTAATATCTTAAAAGTCATAAAAACTGCTTCATAAACTAAACAATCATTTCTAATTTTCTTAAATATCTATAAGAATACCCTCAAATTAAAAAAAATCCGATAATTAAAAAAAAAAAAATGTAAAATGATAAGAAAAATTTCCTACACATGTTTGTCAAATATGGAATCCATGACCGACACTTATTTTTAAGTAAGCTATTTTTTTAGATGTTCTTGAATTGAAAAATGATGTTCATCAAAATGGCTGCTAATAATGTACTTATTGCTCATGTCTGTTACATACTATAATTACATTCAATAACGGACAGAATATCTATTCCATGCCACTCAACCGTACGAAATTTCCGCATCCCTAAACTGTGGGAATCGATCACCAGTTTCAGAGGACGTCAGAAGTTTCGACACAACCTAAGGAGGTAACTGTAACCAAGATGAGGCACTAATCTCTTGCCATTGGGATAATTAAATAAAGTACTATGCTCTTGTTCCTGGGAAGGAAGAGAGCTTATAATTGATGGTTCAATTAGTATTTTCACACAGTAGTCCTAATTAAGGGTATGCTATGCGGTTCCAATTATTCTGCTTGATAGAAACTATTCATTCATTTCACAATATTTAGTTTTAGAAAACATATAATTGAAAAATATATTATTTAGCCCTGCTCAGGATATTTTAACCTATTAATTTTTAAATGTGCGATGTATATAAATTTGTAGAAAGATGGGTCTGTGTTTGCGCATAGCCTTGCTAACTGTTTTGTTTAAATCGTAATAAAGTACAAGTTTCAATTTAATGTAACTTTTATTGATTTAACATGATCAAATTGATTCCAAAATTCCTTTTTTTTTCATTTCTGATGTAGTATATATGTTAAAGATCGAAAAATTAATTTGATAAGATGACGCACAATTTGTTGCAATGGCTGAGGCTCATGGCTGTCCAATGATTAACATCACAAACTTCATAACAGGAGATTTTCGTGTCAAGTCGTAAGTTGGACATTCGATTTTATCGGAGACCGTTGTTCGGAATAATGGTGTGATGGCTTCAGGTTAAATTCTACTACAAAAGATTCAGTTCTAAAATTCCTCACGTAGTGTGGTGTGGACATTAAGTGAGATTAGGTGTCGTCCCATCATCTGACCTTGATTTAAAATTATGGGGAGCATCATGATTGATATGGAGCTCAGTAGCGACGGGAATTCGAGTCCTGGTTCTACAGAGTTGCAATGAAATGCATCTTTGTTCAATATCGCTCTCTCTGACAAAGTTAATTAACTCGTTACATTAAAGTAGTGGTTCTCAAACTTTTTGAAGTCGGGGCGCATATAAAATCTTACAAATAATTCTAGATGAACTGTATAAAAATTTCTAAGGTGTATACCATAATAATAATTAAGATTTATGTTACAGAAAAATATAATGCAATAAAAACATAAAATGAAGCGTATCTTAAATTCCTCAGACCCAAGGTCAACTTTGAACCATAAATCTTAGAATAATTGGTATCAATCGGTTCTAAATACATGAAAAAGTACTGAAAAGATGTTAAAAAAAGTTATTTTTATTTTTATTTTTGTGAAATTAAGTGTTTCAGGGAGGAGATATCGGGACCAAGTGATATCATCATGTTAATTTAAAATCTTTCTTTAATTTTAATTTAATTAGTAATTCATAATAATTAGCATAATGTAAAATTGGAATCCCAAAATATTTCTGTCCGAACTGTTTGCAGAAGAGTCCTAATTTCCAAAATTTATCATTCATTTTTTTCTCTCTCACTTTATCTTATACTATTAAATAATTTCTGAATTTTAAATTGTTCATTATTGAAAACTCGTGTTTTCGAAGAATTGTTGTCTGCGAGAACAGAAGTTAAATTATTTTTTTGGTCAATACATTCGAATTCTTAGAAATTATAAGTTAGACAAAATTACAGTGATCACAAGGAGCTATTTCGTTTTATTTTATGACCGATAGATTCTTTTCTGTATCCCTTAAATATCTACATTTGGTTGATTCAGGTAGCAATCAAAGAATATCATTCTAAGCTGAAATATATGCCATAATTAAAGTTTCAAATCGAGGGATATTGAAAGCCATTGACCCAATGTCTCCTACAGGCGACACTGAAACAATAGCGTTCTAAATCCGAAGTGGAAATTTAATTAAATGAATTAATATTTGAAAAAACTGTATTAATATCAAGTGTCATCCCCTACAAGTTTAAAAAATGTATTTGAACTTGTGTGGATGAATAAAAAGTATTTTATTAACGATTGAAAATTTGAACAATATATATAAAGAGAGTGCGTGAGCTAATAGTAGGAATTTAATAATGAAGAGAAACACTTGTTCAACGGATATTAGGTCCTATTTTTAAGAGTGATAATTAGGTGTTATTATTATTATGAATCGCATTTCATTTTTATTTGTATATTATTGTATTTCCGCCGATAATTTTTTGAACTTCGACGCTAATTTACGGGAGCATGGCTTATATACGGATGAAATAGTTCGCAAAAAACGTAGAAGTACCTTTCTGTTAGCCCCACACAAACAACAAATTTCCAAATATAGCGCATTTCCCCATCTTTAGTTTATAAATCTTACATTTATGAGCAAAATACTTCCGAAAAATACGATCATTCTTTATATGAAAAGGAGTTGATTTATTTTCGAAAGTGTTTATTGCTGGTTTATTGAGTTATCTCTGAAATGAAAAATCTGATGTTGGCGAAATGTATATCTGACGAACGAAAAATATCAAAATGTACATTGGAAATAATAAAAGAAAAGATAATGCACATATAAAAATAATAACGGTCTCTTTAATCTTTTAATTTACATTTTTGGTGTTTTGAATGCAGCCCTTACAATCTCGTACCATATATCCCGTATAAGACAACTTAATGGTAAAATTGTACTGGCTTCAGATAGGGTTTCATGAACTATATCCAGCTCTTCGTTGGCATCTGACGTTTTACTTTATAGTGATGATCTAGCAAACCATGCATCGGCAACGTTTTGGCCTTCTGGCGACATGTGTCAAACAATACGTGATTTTTGTTTGTTTCGAGTCGTGTACAGGATTTGAATTTTGGATAGATTTTTTTTTTTTAAAAAAAGGGGGGTTGGAACTCCCTCTAGAGTTTTACAACAAATAGACAATAGTTTAATTTTGAAGTTAGAAATAATAATTCGAGATAAGAACCAACGTTTTTACATGGTCGCAA
Organism: Nephila pilipes; assembly: GCA_019974015.1. NCBI lineage: Eukaryota > Metazoa > Arthropoda > Arachnida > Araneae > Nephilidae > Nephila > Nephila pilipes. Next base: position 10,573 of record BMAW01026714.1, read on the forward strand.
AGTTTATTAAGAAAATATTGAAATATTAGTTAAAACTGGTCGCAAATATCTAAATATTGCATTGTTAGGCAAGTAAGAACGGTTACCAAAATTTCAGAGCTCTATCTTGATGGGAAGTTGGTTAAATTAACGATAGCAAATTTGATGACACACACACACACACACAGAAACACGAACCAAGTGAAATACATAAAAACGTTAAAAGTAACTAAAATTAATTAATTAATTCTGTAAATTAAATGGTTGGAATGCAGTTTAACCCAATCACTCTTGGCGACAAGAATTATTTGGCAGTATTTTGCCAAATGTGGCTACCCTGGTCCGTTTTACGGACTTAACGTTCAGCCAAACAAAAAAATCGCCAAGTTTGATGCCAATTTTTGAAATCGC
>BMAW01026721.1:0-17264 GCA_019974015.1 Nephila pilipes
TATGTGAGTATTTTTATTTATTTCTGTTTCTTTTATCATTGAAAAAATGAGCATTCAACAATAGAAAAAAATAGATAAGTAATTATTTTACACGAGCTTAAATTTCCAACTCCAACTAGTTTGGTAATAAGCAGAAACGTTACCAAACATAATAACAAGTTGCATGATCACTAAGTTGGTCTGAGGGAAGAGAGGAGAGTTGTTGAACTCTTAGTTATGTAAGTTTTTTTTTTTTTAGTGTACTGATTATTTAATTCACTAATATCATTAGGAAAGGACTTTATCTCCTTAAAAACCTACCGTGAAGCTCAGCGAGCAAGAATCCAATTTGAGGGAGTATGTTTCCAACAGTTTTCTAGGATTTATATCAAACTTCTGTTGCTAATAGTCTCTTGTAGATACTGTTGAAGTGATTTTTTTTTATTTTGGAGTTTCTACTGACTATTAGTTTGAGTTGATTTTCTACAGATGAACTTCTATAGCTTTGTTTTAATTATTTATTACCACTTCCAACTTTCAAATATTAAGTTTACAATCCGGTCAATGTATTTTGAGACAATCAAAATGCTTATGTTTTAACAAATAGTTTTTCCCCTAGGTCTTGTCTTAAAACCTAAGTCATTTTATTTTCCTTGTTCATAATTATATTAATTTTAATTCACATTTCTTTTAATTGTCTGTGGTAGAAGAATGTAATAAGCTGTGTATGGCTTCATTGTACGAACTACCTAATATTCTTTAATTGCTTGGAGTACTGCATAATGCATTCATTCAAGCTACTCTTGAAAACGATAAACATTACATCAAAATGCTCTGCTACTAATTTTCAATGGATCCCTTACAAAATTATTTTTTCTTCTTAATTTTCTATCTAGCAAGAAATAATATTCGTGCATGCATATTTTTCGCACACTAAGTATATTCATTTGAAATTTTCCATTATTGCAAGCGTTTAAAACAACAAAAATTTCCAGGAAATGGAACAAAACAAAAGGCCATTTAAATGTAATTAAAATATACTGTTTTTGAGGTCGAGTGCTCTTTTTATTTTCACCAGTAAATTATAGAATTTATTTTAAAAATCACAATTTAAATAACACTTCAAATATTCTTCCTTTTTGCAATGGCATAAATTTAAATTTGAATGAAGTAAATCTCACATTTAAAAAGAAATTTATTTTTCGAAAATACTATCATAAAACCCAGAAAATACTCACCTTTCCTTAATAATATGAAAAGTATTAAATTTACAAAGAAACTTAAAAGTAAAATATAAATAAAATTTACCCTTAAGTCTTGAATTTTGTTTGAAAAGTAGAGTGAAGGAAAAGGAAGTCACCTGTAAAAATCGATCTGTTAATAAAAAGTATTCAATGTTAGTGAAAGAAATGTGTTAAATAAGTATTCGTGAATAAAATATTTAATTTAATATATAAACAGAACAAAACAAAACAGAAGACCAATTTTCCAAGAATGAGGAATATTATCAAATTTAGTATTACTTTGGAAGGTTCAAAAAATAGCTTAATATTGAAATCTTTACAATATATATATATATATATATATATATTCACGACACTGAACTAAATTTTTGAATTCGAGAATTGGGAATTGCTTTTACCAAGCGAATACTACATTATTGCCTAAAACACATTTTTCTCAGCACGACAGCAAAATTTTCAAACATTTTTTTCAAAATCACTTCGCTGAAAATGTTAAACATCTTTTGATCTATCCATTTCTTCCTATATAAAAAGTCCTATTGCTAGAATTTTTTACTTCATTTTATTTGAAATTTTTCTGTTTTGTACAACGTACTTTAAAATAAATGAACGAAAAAATAGGTGAACAATAGGTTTTTCACAAAAGGAGTAAAAATACATGTGTTACTATATTAATTTTATACTAAAGTAGCAACACTGATCCGAATGCTTATCTTTTGTTCTGGAATTAAATCTGATTAAGCATTCTTTTTTTCAGGAAAATACTATTAAAACATTCTAAAGAAAAATGAGAAATTAATAATTAGAATAATAAACATGGATAATTAATAATTAGAAATCAATAATTAATATTTTTTCCATTCTATGTAAATAATATTTTCATAATAATAATTTACTATCATTAAAATTCATTTGTAGTACCTAAATGTATGGGATGTTAATCAAAATATTTCTATTGTCTTTGCATTAAATATTTCCATTGGGAACAGAATGAAATGATTAATTTTATACTTTTATCAGAATGTTAAAGTCTTCAACTTTGTTATAGCTTTTCAACTTTTTTTTACCACTTTAGCTTTTTTGTCCTTTTCAAAAAGATAATGTTTCCGAAGCGTCGCTTCATTTAATGGATTTCCTTATGGTAACAGTTATGGACCTTTTAATTATAATTTTTTCTTTTCATTATTAATAAAAGTATTTTTCAATCTTTTCAGTTGTGTTATAAGTTCAATGTTCTTTTATATTTTTCTTTTTCTTCGAAATAAGTGGGACATATACATATTCTTTTATTTACATATTATTGCTTAGATAGTTACTTATTCAGCTAATATATATTTTTAAATCTTAAACATTTATTACATCAAAACATTTAGGTAAATAGTTTTTTTAAAGTTCATAACTTTTATAGCCCTACGAAGATTTTGAGTTTTCAAAAGGTTTAATTTTTTTTACGTGAAAGCCACTTTTTAGTATTACAATAAAGTGCATTTTATATGCCTCATGATTTATCCCGTGAAATATACCGGGTGGTTATAATTAAAGTTACACTATTTAGAGACCTGTAGAACCCGCTCTGCTTATCGGATTTTCATGAAACGTGGAATATATGCTATATAGATCATCGGGGAAAAGTTTTTGCAATAAAAAAAATAGTTCAAATTTAGACCACTAGGAGGAAATGTAGTGCCCAAACAAAGACAAAAATTATGTTAGAATGGGTAAAATTTATTCAATTACAGAACATGCTCAATATGTGCTCCATTGATATCAATAATGTGTTGAAAGCGCATTATAGCGTTTTCAATGAGGGATTTCACTCACGAGGGATTTCAGCCACATGGTGTATAATGGTAGTGTTCAAATCAGGTAAAGTCCTAATTCCTCCTCTATAAACATGATCTTTTAGAAATTCACACCACCAGAAATCACAGGGATTTAAGTCGGGTGAACGAGAAGGCCATGAATTCGTAAAATTTCTGGATATTACACGATTATCGCCAAAGTTAGCACTAAGCAGTGCTTGAACTTGGCACCCAATGTGAGGAGATTTTCCATCTTGCATAAAAATAGTGGTTTGCAAACAATGTCGTTCCTGTAAAGCAGGAATGACCTGCTGTTAAAGGAGTTCACTGCACCGTGCACTCGTGACAGAGCATTTTTAGGACCTTCTGGAGTGATAATTTCAAAGAAAAAAGGTCCGAGAATAAACTCAGCAGTAAATCCCCACCAAGCAGTCACGAAAACAGAATGCAGTGGTTGTTAATGCAGGACATTAAGATATGAAGTTCCCCATATCTGGTAATTTTGACTATTCACAGTTCCATCTAAATAAAAGTGTGCTCCTCTGACCATAGAATTTTCCAAGGCCACGCGTCATCAACTTCCATTCGCGCTAAAAATTGGCAAGCAAATTCAAGGCGTATTTGTGATTTTAAGGCTTTAGAGTTACATCACGTGGATCTTATACGAATACCATTTTAAAATAGATCACAGAATTTTTCGTACTGTAGACCAAAAAATCTTCAACTTGCGGGACACTTATTGACCACTTGCTGAAGAATAGATGGAACTGGAGGCTAATTCAACCACAGCAGTAGCAACTTCTTCGACAGTTTCAGTCCCAACCGGTATCCGTCCTCTTCCCCACATCCAAATATCCAGTCTCTAAAAATTTCATGGTCATCTTTCTCAAACCAATCCTCGATATGGGGCCTTTTCGCAGTTCCTTTAAACGATGATAGTCACTCAGAGCACCTAAGTGGTTGCTGCCGTTCTGATAAAACAGTTTTACCAGTAAAGTTTGATCTTTATTTTTGTTTGTGAGGGCATGATTAACGATGACAAATGAACGCTAAATGATTCTCAGGCTATGTCTTCAAATTTATATAGAGGTTTTATGGATTTGCATGAGGAATATTCGATAAAAGACAGTGGTCAAAATTTGTACTAATTTTTTTTTTATTGTAGGAATCTTTTCCCCATTGTCCATATAGCCTATATTCCAAGTTTCTTCAAAATCCAATATACAGAACAAGTTCTACAGGCCTCTGAATAGTGTAACTTTAATTATAACCCCCCCGGTACCTTTTGAATAAAAACACTGAAACGCATAAAGAAAATACATTTACAAATACTTAAACTTTGATTCCAAAGATTACCAACACATCACTGCATCATACTATGCTCTCGTGTCTTTCTTAGCATCTACTGAAATAAAGTGAAAAAATTATAAAAAAATCTAAAATACTCATCCAAAACACGAAATAAATTTCTAAATTTAGGTCTGTTCCACAGATTACCATATAGAGTAATCAGGCAACTTTTACTTAAGCCTTTATTTGGTATTAGAAAGTAGGAGAAAAATCGGTGTATTGGCAATGCTTTTATGATTCAAAGTTAAGGTTTCATCATCAGATATCATCACGCTGCTTTAGTCTGATACTGATTAAACGAACAAACAAAAATTTCCAAAGAGAAGAATTTTTGTTAAGTTTCGAATATATGCAAATTGAATTGCATACATTTTTGTAAATATAAATATTTATAAAGGAACACTGAGTAAAAAAAGAGGTGAAAGTAAAAAATAAGTAAATGCAAAATCGAGATATTGCAATAAATTAAAAGTTGTAAATATATGCTTTGATTTAGTATCAATGCAATTTATTTTTTTTAATAAATTGGTGGATATATATTCAGCGACACAATAACTAAATTCCTCGCTACAGTATCGTGTACAGATGATGACGCTCACCTTAATACGTAAAACTGAGATATGAGTTCTTCAATACTTTATATTTTCTAATAATGGCATTTTTTTTGCGACAAAAAGTCACCTGATTTTTAATTTCTTTCTATTATTTTTTTACAATAGTTCTTTCAAAAACCCGTAATCAAAAATTTTAATTAATTGAGAAAGAAGCCTTTTATAAGCAAAGCTTATGTTACAAAGACAATCTGCAAGATTTGTATTAGGTGCTAAGGTGTTAACCTTAAAAAGTGGAAAACAAATTATAATATTTATTTAATGATATATTTTTATTGAAAAGAATTTAAGAGAAAGGCCTTGAAGGACATTTCGTCATAATTTTTGTAATTTTAGTTACATATAAGTGATTTATTAATAGGATATTTACCTGAATTTTAAAATTCGCGAGACTCTTTTAAACGTGTTCAGAAATATTTGGTTAAATTATTCTTAACATTAAAAGAACATATAAAGCCCTTAGTGATACAGTACTCAATGCCAATTATTTTTTAATGTTATCATATTTATTATACTTAAAAATATACCAGTTTTTCACAATTCAAAATCACAAAAATGTTGACTGAATATATTTATTATTTCAAATGTGAATTATAAAATACAATCAGGAAAAAGAATTTTTTTTATTGACAAATATGCTTGGAAAGAATATTAATGTCTCGATACATAAAATTTAAAGTACCATTCAAGTATCTTCAATTGTTCAAATAATACTAAAGTAAGTAATTTTATGTTTCTTAAAAGTTATTTTACTCGATTCTAATTTCTGATTAATGTTATACTTATTATGCTGAATTTTCAGAAAAAGAAAGGAAAAATACATATTTATGTATTTTGTCTTTAAAGAGTAAAATTTACTTTTATTGTATTGAAGTTTTAAATGAAATTGTCTAATATTGTATTAAAGTTTTAAGAAAACCAAACTTTATTGTATTAACAGCTACTTTAACGTAAGTAAAATAATCATAATGAAATGATAATTTAAAAAAGCCAAGTAGAGAAAACTCGAGGATAATTTATTTTCTTTCATAAATAAAATGAATTAATTTCAATTAGGTATGTACTGAATATTAAAATTTTACTTAGGAATAATACATTAAAACTTTTGTTAAAGAACATTATATCTGTATATGCTGAAATTATAAAGGAGTTCATCCACCGAAAATTAAATCTCTACTTTTTTATGTAATCTCTTTTATTTTTTATAGCATTTGTACATTTTAATTACATGAAATATCCTAAGTTTTTATTTGATTTCAAAAACATGTAAATCAGCTATAACTAGATTATAAACTATTTCTAATTTAAATGAACTCAACATTAAAATACAGTCTCATTTGCTAACTATTAAACTTTGAAATCATCTCCATGTATCTTTTTTTAAGATACAACCCCGACAAAAATAAATTTTTCTTTTAATTTTCGTAGATACGCATTTTAATTTAAAGCTTTGACATCCTAAAGAAAATTAATTATTTTTGGTCAACTATTGAGCAGAATGTTTTGGAAATTGCAATTTTTTTGTAGTTATCAAACCTCAATTATTTTGATTATAGTTTGCTCTCTTGTTAAATTCACTATTTCTAATTTAAAACCAATTATCAAGTCTATTTGTCTAATTAATTGGGCTTATAGTAGCTCAAAGTTAAGGTAAGACTCTGTAACCTTCATTAAGTGATGTAAACTTTAATTTTATCAGGAGCTTAATTTTCTACTAGAAATGTTGTTTACAATTAGCAGTTGTAAGAATTACGACTGTTAATATCAATATTTAAAAATTTTAATAGATGGTTACGCTATTATAATATCAATATTTAAGGATTCATTAAAATTCATATTAATACTCGTTTACAATTATCAATATTATACATTCTTAAATGAAAGTTTAATTAGTTACTTAGATATTCCGAATATCATTGAGTTTAAATTAATTTGTAATATAGATCACTTATTTCGTTTACTCAATTAAAGATACAGCCTTCTAATATTTTTATTACGTTTCTGAACTAAAAATAAAGTTCAAATGAACTTCATATATAATAAAAACATTTTTACTAAAATTCATACAGAAATCAAAATATCTAAGGATGAATTTCATATTTGATGATTAATAAACGAAATTAATTCAACGAAATCATTGGTATATTTCAATTTCTTTTGAATCAAAATTAATTTTAATACCAATAATATATCACTACAATGACAGGTATAAAAGTTAATGATTTTTTCTTGATTATGCCGTTAAAGCTTTTTATTTTATTTTCTCATGTAGTGTAACTTTGTGACGCCCGCCCGACCCGGGCGTCCTCTTGTGCCATCACTAGATTCAATTATTAAACACTACGACACAAATAATTATAGAATCACCAAAGCAATTCTTCAACAATTTATTAGTATATATTTACTATGACAGAAATGGCTATGCTCTCAAGGGTAAGCTTTCTAATACCTTAGTTCAACCCACCAATAGTAATCTAACAGACTCTTACCACTAATCATTCCTCGACTGCAACTCAGACTCTGGAACAACTGTTGAAAACACTAGGCAAAATCCTTCTACAGCAATCTTTGCTCGAACCCTCTATTGTAAACTTTAATTCCTCCTTTCTCTTATCCAACACTTCAGCTTCACCTCTCCTACAGCCTCTCTCTCAGATCCTCTTTCAGAGACTCTTGCTACTTTCAGTCGTAGTTTATATACTTCCAAACCCAACAACTTCACTTCATTCCTAACTGCTTTACATACTAACTTTACGTATCACGTTTCATTTTTGGTTGGGCAAAGGTTGTTTAGAGAAAGCAATCAATCTCAATTTAAAAGTCCCCAAGGTTAGTGAAGAGAAACCGCGAATATCCCAATGTCACAACTTTATTATTTTATACCATTTCTACATCATCCTGCAAGCGCACATGCGTTTCCTAGAAGAAACACCAACGGAGTTTGCTGATGTACGCACTGGTTTTAAATGTGATTTTATTCCTCAAGTATTCCTGGTATACTAAGTCCTCCCTTTGGCGTGGTATAGAAGTTAAGGGAGGGAGGTGCCATCTCAGAAGTCGTCCTCGTCACTTGACCGAGTCATTTAGTGAGTTGTGAAGTGCAGATTTTACAGCCACTGTCTAGAGAATTTTGAGAAAGTAGCTGAAAATGATTCCATACAAAGTGCAGTTGTTTCAAAATCTGAGTGACATTGACAAGCAAAAGCTTTTCGAATTTTGTGCAAATTATCAGCTTCGTTTTAAAAACGATAATTTTAACGATGAAGCAACATTTCACATCAGTGGGAAGGTAAACAAGCAAAATTTTCGATTTGGGGCAACTCAGAATCCTAAATTCACAGAGCAACACGTGAAAGATTTCCCAAAGGTAAATATGCTCTGCGCAGTGTCCAGAAAGAAAGTGTTCGGTCCATTCCTTTTTCACGAGCAAACTGTATTGGTAACCACTTGTTTCGTTATATTAATTCTTTGGTTTTTGCCTCAGTTGAAGGATGACATTGACAATTTCATTGACAATTTCATTCTTCAATTGAAAGGTGCACCACCTCATTAGTCGGCTTACGTGCGAGATTATCTCGATGAACATTTCCCTAACTAATGAATTGGAAGATCCGCTGACTAGAACATGCCACTTACCCAATGGTCACCCAGAAGTTCTGACCTGACACCTTGCGATTTCTTCCTGTGGGGATAGGTAAAGAACAAGGCATTCGTCTCACCCCTCCCTATTGATCTAGTGGGGATGAAACAGCGTATCACAGCCACTATGATTCAGATACTTTAACATGCGTTTAGGAGGAAATGGATTACTGGCTCAATGTGTGTCGTGTGACAGAGGAGTCACGCATAGAACATCTGTGACTGTCTCTAACAAAACTTAAAATAATTCCATACAATTTTGTTGTAAAAGATAACATATAATATCTTACACTGTTCTTTATTTATAGTTCAATGAAACTGTGTACTCCTTTATGAATCCCCCTGTATAGTAGTAAGAGACCAACTGTAATTACTTTACTAGCAACACACGTTGGCTGCAGAGCCGTTGTTGGGCTCGTGAACAAAATGGCTGAGTCCTAGATGAATGGAAAAACACTGCTAGATCAGATGAGTCTTGATTCCAGTAGGTAAAAGCTGATTGTATGGTTCGAATATGGCTCAGACTCCATGAGACTATGGACCCAAGTTTTCAGCAAGATATTGTGAATGCCAGTGGTGGCTTCCAAATGGTGTAGAGTGTCTTTTCATTGTATTGATTGGGTGTTTTAGTCAAACTGAGCCAATGAAATTCTGAATATGAAGTTCAAAGTATGAATATGGTTTTTTCAGCTACTTGGAGATCCTTTTCGGCCCTTTATTTATTTTTCATATACCAAAACAATAATATATTTTATACAGGATGTCAATGAACTGGACTACAATAATTAGCATTACGTTTAAGACATATTCAGAACAATTAAAGCAAATTAATTCGCTACTTAGGTTGTAAGATATACCGTCGAGCAAATGTGAAAATCGAAATATTAGTGCGCAAAATCTTGTATTGGCAGTAGTTTCACAATTATGAATGTCTGTAAAGGTATTATGTTCTCATATTTCTTCAAAGTACTTCCAAAGACTTGTTTAGTTAATGCCACATCAAACTGCACCACTTCGCTGTGTAAAAGGAAGTTCCAGATGATATTGAGAGGTATATCTCAACCTTTTTTTTTTTTTACTACAGTGAACTACAAGCAGAAGATAGTGCATACAGAAAATGTGTGTTATTTAAGTCTATTTAAACATGCTCATATATGTTTAATAAACATTTAATTCATACCAAAATTTGAAAGTTAAGAACCAGCTTAAAGTACTAGTGATATTTCTGTACAGGAATATTTTTGATGATGGAGAAAATTTTCCACATCATCCCTTTTCACACAATTTTTATTCGGTTTAAATAAGAAATGTCATTTATTGTCAATGTCATTGGAATGTCTTTTTCTAGCAAATAAGTTATATAACTATTTGAAAGTGTTACACATAATACATTTATAATACTAGATAATTTTAGAAAGTAAAAGAATGAATTAAATTAATAGATGATGTGTAATATTACAATGTATCATTCGTGATATTTTATCATTTGTCTTGTATTAATATTTAATCCTCCAAATATTGTTAATAATGCAGAATACCTTTCTGAAAAGAATATTTATTAAAATAAATATTTGATACAAATGTATCACAGGTGTACATCATTCTGTAATAAAAGGTCAGACTTAAAGTGTTATGTCAAAAGGAATTGGAATGAATGTAAAATTTATTAAAAGCACGATTTTTTTTTTAAAAAAAAAACATGAAAATTACTATATTGTTCGTATTCCTAATTATGTTTTAATGAATGATGATTTTAAAAAACATTTCTTTTAAAATGCTTCCGATAAAGTATTATATGTAAAGTTTATAATTAAGATAAAGTTGTGTCAAGTATGAAATATTCATTTCTAAATCTTGTACATAAATTTAAATGTTTGTCAGCTTGTGTGCCCGTTTTATGAATTTACACCGTTGATTGTATTGCTGCAAATCTTAAGGGTGCTCCTGCTAATGTGGAAGGAGGTTCTAGAATAATTGTACCAAAAATGGATTTCAAAATATGGACAATACAACACACCAATTTAATTTTTCGATATCAGTTAAGAATTACATTGTCACAATAGTTTTTGTCCCATAATGAAGTTATCTATCAACATGTATATATGTGAGGAAAAGTTTGTGTACTTATGTAAGTGTTGTGCGTGCAGACCAAGTAACACAAAAATCGGAAGGCACACATACACGAAACTTGGTTCGTTGAAAGTATGGGTGATTATAATGATTGAAGTGATTTATTTTTTCAAATTAGTTTTATATAGGTTTTGAAATTTAATACTTAACTTAATGATAAAGCTGGGAGTGAATGTGAGTAAATGTTGAAGTTTATGGTGCAGGAGCCAAATCTGACTAAGCGTCACATGATTACCAAAATATTAAACTCCACTGGAAAGAAAGAAATCTAGATGCCCCTAATTACCTAAAACAATTTGATAAGAACGGATATATACATCGTTGGATAGACTCCTGAGGTATTACAAATAAGGCCGATTTTGACATCTCTGCGCATAATTGTGGCAGATATTACACGACGTCATAGTCTTCGTTGCTTTTGGCTATTTATGTTCCCACAGCTTTTTGAAGATTGTTACTTTTATATGTTTGTTCCATGTAGCAGGATGTATTTATTTGTCGATTGTTATTCGTATTCATTTGATTTTTTCCCCTGCAGAATAACAATTCTTTTTTGCATAAGTCTTTTTATAATATATGATTGAACTTATTAGCAATATTACAATATTTTCAGCAATGGTTTTCTATAGAAGCATCTGTGGCATTGATAATTCTTATACCTTCACTGAAATATGATGATTGAATCCATAATACTAGCATAAATGCTCATTTTCAACTCCAAAGTGTGGAACAATATTATAATTACATTACTTTCCATTTTTTTTTTTTTTTTTTTGTTTTTACAAAAAAAATGGAAACTTTCTTTTTTTTTTCCTATGATTTTTATTGTTGTTTGATTTTTAAATTGCTAAAAAAATTGAATACTTTTTAATTGTATTAAATTAATACTATGTTAGATGCAATTTAGGACATTTTTATTTTCTTTAGAATTTTTTCTTTTGATAATATTTGCCATTTTAAGCGAGATACGAGCACGCGCACACACACACATATGTATATATGTTAGATAGTGTCTTTAATTTCCTACATTGAATTTACTATGCAAAACATTCGAACTTTAAAACCATCCTTTTTATGTATTAGACAATTTAGGAAAACGTAGGAAAAATTTTGATTTTACATATAAGTGATCAAATTGTGATTTTATTTTTACCAGACAAAGCTGAACTCATTCACCCCTATTTTCAAAAATACGTTTCGAGATGATGATGGTTATATCGTGTTTAAGATTGTGATATCTTTTTAGGAATTATTTTCGTAAAACTTTGTTCCTCAAACAATCCGATAGAAAAAGTCAACGAATACTCAGATCAAGAAATATTAACTATTAACTTAATGAAAACGATGTAAATTGTCATAAGTGTAATAAATGTATGCATATGTTACATAATTTTTTGGTAGTCGATTTCTTAAAAAATCTTTGGTTGACTCGTTCCCTTGATCTGAATCTTCTTTGATGGCCTTTACCATTGATATAATGAAATAATGTAATTTATGAAAATAATCTCTAAGCAATGGATGCTTCTGAAAATTATAATATACAAGAAGAAACTATCAACATCTTAAAGGCGTTTCTTGAAATAACGCGAATTAACTCAGTTTTGCGTGCACAAAAGTAACGAATATTCTCATCACTTAAATGTAAGTTAAAAATATTTTTAACGTTATATTAAAAGTGTTTTTCACAGTAAAAATAAAAATAATTGTTTTAAAGCTTGATATTTTTATATCATAAATTCACGACTCGTCATTACAGAACGTTTATGACACCATGTATAAACGTTATATATATATATATGTATGAAATTAAAAGAAAAATTAAATTAAAATAAACAATTTAAATGAACTTATTAAAAATAGAAGTAAATATTAAAGAAAAATTGTATATAATTTTCAGTTATTATTAAAAAAAGAAAAAGGAGAGAGAGAGAAAAAAAAGACATGATTTCTTAGACGACAGAAAAATTTGATAGAGAGGAAACAATCAAAGTTTTTGTATGTCTGGTTGCATACACTTGAAAGAAGTATTAAAAAACTACGAAACACATAAAACAGCTAAAATACAAGAAGTTTCTTCTGAGAAAATACCAAACACATAAAGCATGGCAAGTGAAGGGAAAACATCATGAATAAGTACAGTGTAAATGTTGTAAAATCAATGGAAAATGGGAAGAAAAACCGCGAAGAAAAATGAAGTATTACATTTTTAAATTATGAATCTGATTGAAGACAGATTTGCTTGATTAAACTCTATCTACTGGCTAAACTTTCCCTAACAGAAAAAAAGTTATATAAAGAGATGGTATTTAAAATTAAATTCACAAAATGAAATATATATATATATGTGCGTGCGTGTGTGTGTGTGTAATGATATCCCTCTTAAATTTAATTAATTTAATAATTTCCCTATATTTCAACACTAACAAGGTATTGTTTTCATCGTTATATCGTGATCCAATTCCTTTAATCTTTTAATTTATGCGATCACCTAGTTTCAAATATGTCTGGATCAGCATTTCCCTCGCTCTGAACTAACAAGGATATTCCCTATCCGACCCTCATTATCCACGTAAAATATCTAAAGATCCTTACATCTATTACCATGTGATCAGAATAGTCCTTTATTTATCTTCCTTAGAAAAACAAACATGGAAAGTACTGTGCCACTTCTTACCCAATTACCAGATTTAGTGAACATGTGTATCGTCTATCACTCTTTTAGTGCATTTGCCTCCCTCTCGTGTGAACATTAACAAATTTGTAATTTATTGAACTTAAATTTCCTTTTTATGCCATGATTGTTATGATTTAAGTAAAAATCATGTTATCAGTTCAATATTTAAAGATGTGTCCAATTTTCATTATATTAGCTTGTATGATAGCTCTGTGTAACCATAAAAAGTGTTAATTAAAATTAATTCTTGCATTGCATACACGAGCTTAATAATGGCGAGGCACTTAATATAAGGGTGACACTCTTTAATTGACTATATGTAATAATGGACTTGATGTAATCACAAGGAAAGCAGACGATTTCCTTTTAGTTCTGTAGGAAATCGAAAAAAAAAAAACAACTATTAGTAGACTTAAAGAGACGGTCAACGACCGAGCAAAGTTCTATCGCAACCAACACAAAACACTGCAGTCGTCAATCGAAGGACTAAGAAGCACGAACCGTTCCAGCAGCCGGTGTTGAACTTCAGATGAACAGTGATGAAAGATGCAAAGAGAATCTACGAAAGCGGGAAATGCTTGGACCACAACTGCATTATTGGCAAGAGGAATAAGAAAATCTCCGAACCGATATGTTGTGCACTTTAGATCTTCTTGCTATTTATAACAGCGGAGTCTCTTTAATTTTCACCTATCTTCCAGAATCTTATGGTTTGTACACGTGTGTGTTATATTATCTCTAAAGTGTTTGAGGCTTAGAGGAAATAAATTAACTACTAAAAAGAAAGTTACTTCGCATATTTTTCTCAACATAAATTTATCCAGAATGAGGATGTAGCTAAATATTTTCATAGTATAATAAATTGTTAAAGACAGTAGACTTTCACCTCAAGTAATTTTAGAAGATTTTACAAGTAGATTGCTTACACATTAGAAGCAATTAGTAACAATAATCCCATCTAACAATCAGTCAGAATGGCTGACAGTAATTACAAAAATTTTGAAAATGCAAGAGTCTACTCCTAGACTAAATAGGGTTAGAAATAATGAATCAATAATAAGAGCAAGACAAAACTTTTATCTTAAACCACTTACACATTTTATAAACAGGAAAAAATCCACATTTATATCTTGAGCGTAAAATTATTTCAGACCAAATTCCCTAAATTAACTAAGGTACATGTACAAACAATTTCATTAATCTTCGAGTCCAAAATTTGGAAGTACAGGATTTTGACTAAGTCATAATTCTCATTTTCAGCAGAAATTACTACATTTCTCCAATGGAATTTGTAAAAGACAAGACATTTAAATGCATATCCTAGGACACAACTGTGTCCTTTGAGACCGCCAAACTTTTGAGTAACTTACCAATCAATAACTATATTTTCTCCGAGTGCAGGAAATCTTCTTAGCTCTGAACAAAGTCCCTTAGAAATTCAAAACACCTCTACTTAGGCCCATGTCCAGATACAATAGCAATTACGTGTATCTCCGTACACTTATCAACATATTCACATAATCGAACTTCACCAATACTATTTATATATTTTATGACAATGTCAATGTCATTATCAATACAAGATCCACACTCTGCTAATTAATTAATTAATTATTATTTTCAGAAGATATGAATAATTAATTAATTAATAATCTCTTCAGATATTTTCTGCAAACTTAAGCCACTGAGGAAGAATACTTGGCTTATTAGTGGAAATCAAAGCCATGGCAAATTCCAATTTACATATAGTTATGATACTTGCTTAAAAGTTAGAGAAATGAACAGAAAAAAAAAATTATACATTGTTGGAAACGATATATCTTGTACCATCTTAGGAAACAAAGAACACAGAAGATACCCAGAATAGTAGTCAATACCTCAGAGGAAATTTTTCTGTTTTTGAATGTAAAAGTATTACCTAATTATGTTTTGTACCTTGTATCTGAACATCCATACATTTTTTTCAAAAAGTAAATATGATGTTGGCCGAATTGGAAAAGAACCGTCTAGATAAAAATTATCTCTGATTTACCAGTCTCTCAAAGAGCTCACAGAACATCAACCACTAGTGAAAATTAAATTAATAAGCATATAAAGAGCTTATTGAATGCAGGATTAATTAAAGAATCCAAAAGTAATTAATCTTTACCTCTAGCTTTAGCCTGTGAAAGAAATAAAAATAGAATAATTAAGTTATATGCATTGATTATCACATGGTGAAGTTCCTTTATTAGACTGATGTTGAAACTTTGCCTAGAATAGATACACTATTATACACAATGACCTATGCTAAAATTTTATCAAATAGGGACCTTGCATCTGTGGTTACAAGCATCCCCTACATACTTATTCCTTAAAGAGATAGATAAATCGAAACTTGCTATTGTTATCACTGAAAGTTTATTTGAATTCCAAGATTTACCTAGAGTCTTTGAAAATGGACAAGTAATATTTAATCACACTATTCTCAGTGTTCTAAGCAAAGTAAAGTTTACAAAATTTGCCTGAAAAATTTTGAATGACATAGTGGTTTTCTCTAATTCATTAGAATACTATGATCATCTAAAACAAATATTTCACATGTGTCAAACAGAGAACATTAAATTTAAAGTATTTAAATGAGTTTTTGCAAAAGATAAAATTTATTTCTTGGATTATGAGGCTAAAGAAAAATACACCTCTGCAGATATCTATAATATTGAAAGCATTACGAAATTAAAACCACCAAAAATTTAAACAACTTTAATTAACTTTAAAACAACAAAATTTTCTTGTTTTTGTAAATGTATATAATGAACTTATTGATTCTTATGCTAAATGTAGGGATCCTTTACACAATCTTCATAAAAAAAAAAAGAATCAACAATAGATACGGACAGATAAAAGTGAAAAAGCTTTTAAATTTGTGAAAACCAAATTAATAACTTAATCCGTGTTACAATTAATTGCATATTCCAAAATTACCCGTTTATATATTTTGATGCCTCTCAAGTAGCAATTAAAGTCCTTTTAAAGCAACTCGATAGTTCTGGTAAATTATAATCAATGTCATATCATTCTAAGATTTAAGAAAATATGAACAAAATTATTATAAAAGAGAATTGGAATATTTGGCTGTAATAAATGTTCTTAATAAATTACTTACACAGAAAATAATTCCTAATACATACAGATCATGCTGCCCTCGTCTTTTGGCTAAAAATATAACGCATTTAAGAGGTCGATTAATTCGATAGTCTTTTAAACTAAGCATGTTTGATTATGAAATTAATTACTTAAAGAGAGCAGCTAATGTTGATGCTGATATGTTATCAAGACATCTTATTGCCCAATGTATCCAACACTCTGTGCACTTACTTGAAATGAGGATGAAATAAAGCGTTATCAAAATTTAGTAAATTTAAATATTTCAAAATATAAAAATGTTAATGATGTACTTGAACTTAAAAAGATAAATTTGGTTAAAACAGCTGTACCTTTTTCTCGCAGGAAAATGTTTTGAAATATGCTCATGAACAATTTGAACATCCAGGTACTCAAAACGTGATATATTTAATTACTAACTAGTATTACAGGCCTCACATTAATCAAAATATTTCTGCTTTTGCCAAATAAATGAAAAAAGGCAATAGAGGTTTGGTAACTTAAAGATTGACTCTTCCATAGATCAACTTTTGCAATGTCTTTCTGCTGATACTGTTTAGGATTTAATTATTTTAATTCAAAAAAACATATTGATTCATATAATTGATCATACAACTAGATATGTTTGGGCTTTTCTCCCCCAAAATGAAGATTCTGAAATTTATATCAATATTATAAAACAAGTTTTTTA
>BMAW01026723.1:0-17861 GCA_019974015.1 Nephila pilipes
CATTATTTGTTGTTTCTTGCCACAGTTTTATATCATATACAGAGTGTGCAAATTTTGATTTTGTATTTATGTGTTATAATATTATATGAATCATTCTACAAAAATGTTGAAAATTACAATACTCATTTTCTGAGAAACCCATGATTTTATGCAGGTAAAGAAAATTTTGGATATGAGTGTTGTTCATCGCATTTGGAATTAAACTCAGCATCAAAACATTTTTTTTTAAAAAAATATAGTACTAAGAATAAGCTAAGGAAAATCTTATTTTTTAGTGTCTAATTTATCATTTTCAGTAATATGAATGCCAAAGTAATTCAATTGAAGAAAAATGTATTATGCAGGTTATATGTCAAATAGAAAAGAAGCCGTTTTTGCAATGATGGGTGTAACAAGCATTGGAGCTATTTGGACAGCAGCATTACCTTTGTTAGGATCAGAGGTATGAATATAACCAATAATAAATTTTCAGTTCCGAAAGTATTGAATTCACCCAGTGTTCTTAGATTTACCCTATGTTAAAATAATTATGGAAGCAAAATAATTATACTTTGAAAACATAATTTTAAATGCATAATAATTATACATGAAAAAATGATTATAGATGCATAGTAATTATAAATGAAAAAATAATTATGGATGAATAATAATTATAAATGAAAAAATAATTATAGATGCATAATAATTATACATAAAAAGGATAGATGCATACAACTGATCATTTTCCCTTTCTCAAAGAAGCACACGAGTATGATGCCATACGCATCTAAACAAGTGATATAAAAAAAATTAAAGTCAATTCCTACTTAGGTCAACTAAGAAAAATTTGATTTTAGTCACTTTTTATTAAATAATTTCAATTGATATAAATATGTATATACATATGACAGAATCAAAATATTAAGTGGCAAATTTTTTTCTCTCATATGAAACTAAAATTAATTAATTCATCCGGGAAATTAAATGGTTGGAATGGAAATCATGAATGGAAAAATGAATGGAAAATGAATTTGGAATGGAAAAATGAATTTGGTGGTATTTTGCCAAATGTGGCTACCCTGGTCCGCTTCGCAGACTTAACGTTCTGCCAAAAAATCGCTAAATTTGGCAATTTCTGAAATCGCGCCAAGTGGTTGGGCTAAACTGTATTTTCATCAATTAAATTTAATTAAATGAATTAATATTTGAAAAAACTGTATTAACATCAAGTGTCATCCATTACAAGTTTAAAAAAATGTATTTGAACCTGAATGGTTGAATAAAAAGTATTTTATTAACGATTAAAAATATGAACAAGATATATATAGGGAGAGTGTGAGCTAATTGTAGGAATTTAAAAAATCGTCGATATAACTTTTTCAGCTGATGCAACATCCTTTTTTTTTTGGATACGATCACCCGAAGCAACCTGTTGTTTTGAATGCTGCTTTGCTTTCCGGTGCTTAATGACGAATCCTAGTTTCATTAATGGTGACAACACAACACAGAAGGTGGACGACAACTCGACGAGACAGCAATCAAATTTTGGTTTGCATTGAATCATTGTCAAATCAAAACTTACTTTTGAATCAGTGTCAAATATGTTTTGGCCGTGTAACAGATGAAAGCTCATAATAGTAACGCAAACTTGCTTTAGAAGCGTCATCTGCTGTCGAAAGCAAGTACTGTTTGCACGACTTTCGTACATAATATACGAGACAACAAAAAATAAATTTATCTGATTACATAAAATAAACTTATTTGTATCAGTGAATGTACTCAGCAACGTTTTTATACATATTCCTGAAATTGAAGTTCGGCAAAATCTCACTTGATCTGAGTAACTTGTACTTATTTTCATTGTAATAAATTATTCTATGTTTATTTAGCTTAAAAGTAGTAAATATTTCATCTAAACTTTGCGCCATCTTTGTGTTCGGTATTACATGTCATGAGCACATTTGAAATGCGCGACTATTTTCGACATGATCATACGATATATAATTAAATTGTACAAAAAGCTTTAAATTAAATTCGATTCAATCTATCATGTGTAAGCTTTTAAACTCTACTCATGTTTATTATTAAAAAATACTCGGAATTAAATCTTTATGTTTTAATCATTATTTTTCAACTAAGTTCTCAAGTTTTTATTGATTTAATTAAATTTATAAAATATCTCTTGGATTTCTTAAAATTATATATATTTTTCTGTAATTATATACATGCTTGTTATTGTTTCTCAAGAAATCAAGAGCTTTCATCATCACTTGTATTTATTATTTTATCTTCTTATTTTAAGAACTGAAATCTTTAAACTCTATTTTGCTTAAGCACACTGTGTAATCAATTAATAATGCGTAATTGAAAGAAAGAAACGAACTGTTTACAAATAATATGTTTTTGAACCAGCAAAAACTCTAAAAGGTTTTGTTAATTTTTTACTATAACAAAACATTTATTAAAATCCATTCACAGCATTTTTAATTTTAATTCAATAAATCTTTGTTTAATCTTGGGATTTTCTAAAAATCAAGAAAACGAACGGAAACACAATAATTTTTCTGATATTGAATAGTAAACATTAAAAAACCCTTACAAAAAAGATGGATATTAATTAGTTTTTTATGACAATTGAATGACTTTCTATCTGCATTTCAATACATCTATGATAATTCAATATCATTTTTTTTTGAATTCCTGTAAATTGCTAACAATATTTTATCCTATTTACTTCAGGCTATCTTAAGCCGATTCAAACAAGTTGATCTTAAAGTACTGGTGACTGTTGACAGATTTCTTCAAGATGGGGAAGAAATTGATATGCTGTCAAAGGTTAAAGAAATAGCTGAAGGTATATATCAACCCTTGAAATATCTAATACGTTATAATGATCACTTAAATCAGACGGAATATTATGTTGTATTTCTCTTTTTGTTTTGATCAAAAAGTTAAGGCTCCCGTTAACCGGACATTTTGATTTAGTAAGCATATAGTTAATTCTATGAAATTTCTATTACCTCTCTGAAATCTTGACTATTTTATCTATTTGAATGCAGTGAAGTGTATCAGAAAGAGCAAAAGATAAGGAAACTTTCTGTGGATTTATATTTTCCCTCTGATTTCAGAAAATATTCTAGAATATATTTTAAAGACTGGAAAACCCACAAACGGATCATTGAAATAAAAGGGAAAATATTTTTAAAAATTGGAAGGAAAAATATAGTTCCGCAGAAATTTCCATTATTTTTTGCTTCTTCGGATGCTCTTTATTTCATTCAAATAGATAAAATAGTAAAGAGTTTAGGATGGTAGTAGAAATTCCATAGAATTAACATTATGCTCACGAAATCAAAACGGTCACTAAACAGGAGCCTTAAAGTCGTAGACAGTATTACTTCACAGTTCTCGAATAAATATTACATTTTTTTGTGTATTAGAATAAAGATGGATTGATTTTGGACAGGTTTATCAGAAAAAAAAAACATAATTAAAAATATTTTTGTAATAATAAGTTAAAACACTATTCATAATTTCAAATATAAACGTTGATTTGGGAAATAATTTTATTGAAATTTATCAAAAGAAATTCTATAATAATTTTTGTTTAATAATTTTAAAAGAAAAAAGTTTTCAAAATATTACTAGTAAAGTAAAAAGTAAGGCTCTATTTTATCATTTTGAAATATTCTAGCAGAATTAAGTAACGATTTAATATATATTCAATGCATGAAATAACAGCGAATTTTTCATTTTATATGTTATAGGGAAATAATTATATATGAACCTTTTTTTAAAAGTGGTATAGGTTTACTTTTGGAAAAAAAAAATAAGTTAATGGTAATTTTAGTGAGACATCAATATTCCCATTTAGTACTTAAGATTTCATAACCAATGGAGCCTGATTTTTTCATTAATTAATCAAGCACTTTATCATTTGTCTATATTTTTACATTGCATGGTTAAAAAATAACACAATTAAATATCTTATAATAAGAAAAAAATAGACTTATACCACTTTTCAAAACAGTTCATATATTTGAAAATAAAGATGTATCATATATCAATTAGAGAATGGAGAATATTTAAATCATGTTATAAAAATAACTCACATAAAACTTTATTATTTCATTTGAAAAGCAAATGTCCATTCAGTTTAATCATAGGATATTTTAATGCTATTCAAGATGTTTGAGTTTTATTTTCAGAACTGGGAAAAATTGCTCTGAATATATTAGATATAGAATTAAAAACGAATTAGATATTAGAAACGAAAATTCTTTCATTCTTTGAAATGATACAAAATTTAAAATACCTAAAGAATATATATATATATATATATATATATATATATATATATATATATGTAAGGGAAGATATTTTTAAAGCAAAAAAACTTTTATAAAAAGGTTTTAAATTATCTTCAAAACATTCTTGTTTTAATGAATTATATTTTTAAAGTAATATCTTCCCAATTTGAATCAAATGATTGACAGACATTGAATAACTTCAGGTTCTTAAATTGGGATCAAGGAAGTTGATTTTAAAGTATTTATAATATTTGGACTGTTCATTAAATTAATGATATTGTTGATTGTATAGTTAGTAAAATAAATAATATTTTAATTGTTGCTTTCTAAAATTTATATATATATATATATAAAATTTAAATATATAAACTTTTGAAATTAATTTTTTCAATATAGGACTACCATCCTTGGAAAAAGTCATCATTGTAGCTTCAAAATCGAATTCTTATTTGAAAGACATAAGTAGCATCAGAAATAGGTGAGTATATTTACACATTAAAATAATACACAACACTAACTTTAGGACATATTAAATGGGTCTTTCGCTTTAGTTTTGAGTTTATTCCACGCTTTAAGTAGTTAATGCGAAAAAGTGGGCGACAGACGGCTTTACACTATTGGAGATGCATTTGATCAAACAATCTGTGAATCGAAGTTGAGATTTTCACAACTCAAATTAATTTACTGGATACAGCGAAAACACATGGAGATTGTAATTATATTTATGTTTATTGAATCTCATTCGATGATTCTGAGGCATGGATGAAATAACATGCATGTATTAAAAGAAACATGATAAGTTTATTTGAGGTAGTTTATCAAAGGATTTTAATATTTCTGTTTTATAGTTGTTTCCTGAATGAGTTCTTGAAGATGGGATATGAAAAGGATGGATCAGTACCGGAAATACAATTCGAACAGGTTTCTTTTTCCCACCCCGTTGCAATCAGTTACACATCTGGAACTACAGGAATACCTAAGGCTATTATGCATGGGTGTGGCGTAAGTGCTTCCTTTCTGAAAAAAAAATAAATGGATTACCAATAATATCGTAATTATACAATATTAAGAAAGTGCACATTTTTTACCTAAAATATGCTCTACGAAATAAAAATGAAGGAGTTGTCTAAATGCTACAAAAACGAGTGGAAGAAGTGAACATGCATTGAAAAAGAAAGAATTACAATTTCAGAACAATTCAAGGACTTATTCTAGAGTTCTACGGTTGATTAATTACGAAACGAGACAAAAAAAAAAAAAAAACCCAGCTGGTCTATCTATGGCTTCATCTGCATCGATCTGATGATCAAAATGTTTGTTACATGACGATTGATGATTTTTACTAGAGTGTAACAATCGAGCTGTAACGAGCTTGACTCTCTGATTACAGTGGTTCCACCCTCAGTCAATTTGGAACTGCGTTGAGTTCGAACGAATAGAATTTAACTACGTTTCCTACTGTTTTCTGAAGACTACACAGTTCGGAAAAGTCCAGGGCAGTGTAGAGAGCCTGCCCTTCATATCTAACGCTACATACAGGATTATGATCAGAAGTGCCATTCATTTTGATAGTCAGACCACTTCATTTATAGCACAGGGTATATATAAACAATTTCAGTTGTGGTACCTCTCTTTTTTTGCTACTTTCTTCCCAGTAGTAAACCTTATTATCTTGTTTTCCCAACATGTTATTAATAGTCTTTTTAAG
This sequence comes from Nephila pilipes, assembly GCA_019974015.1. Lineage (NCBI taxonomy): Eukaryota > Metazoa > Arthropoda > Arachnida > Araneae > Nephilidae > Nephila > Nephila pilipes. The sequence goes on from BMAW01026723.1 coordinate 5,998, forward strand.
TTTGTCGAACACTTAATTGGACATCCAGGTCATTTGATCTTTACATGATAGAGAACATTTGGGACCATTGGAAAAGCATCAGCAAATGTCTCAAAATTATTCTGATTTAGCTGATGATTGGAGATGTTTTGGAATGAAATCTCTCTGGATAAAATTTAAGAATTTTGTCTATGTTTGACGTAGACTGACAGCTACAATCCAGCCCAGTGGACAAGCTTCTCAATTTTTAAGGATAGACTGTGGAATAAATAGAAATCCTGTTGTTCAAAAATAGAAATTGTGGACCAGTTGTTCTGAAATAGAAATTCCTTTTTTTCTATGCATGTTTATCCCATATACCCATTTTTGTAGCCATTGGATTATTTATTGGTGCGTCGTTTTTACGTCTTACTTTAGAGTGCATACTAATTATAATACATCTGTTTTCTGTTTTTAAAATAATAATACGTAAATTATCTGTCTTTTACTTTTAGAATATATAATAACTATAACTATGTATTCTCATAGCTTACGTATAAAACCATAACATAATGTAATATGTTAAAAATATATTATTCATCTTTTAGTTTCAAATTTGATTCAGTTTCAACTTTTTTTACTTAGTTCTATAAACGTTTTTGTTTTTTTTGTTTAATTTGTATATTTTAATTGTTCTCTTCCTTTTGTATTATTTAATGATAAATTAAATGCTTTATCTTACACACACACACACACACAGTTAGGTGTCTTCTACTAATTGGTCACACCTACAAGATAATCCTTTTCCAAAATTATCGATTCAGTTGAGGCTTATGGTTACTAATTGCCCCTTCAAATTAGCATTCCATCGATATTTATAAGCTCTTTATTGTGAGTTACTTAAAAATACCATCTTAGTAACGTGTAGTATTCTAAATTTCCCACAAAAGATACTATTGGTGAGTTTCAATGCTCCACACAAAGTGTAGATCAAATTACTCTATCAAAAATGAAGAGCAAATAATTCTAAAAAAGCAATTGTGAAAGACGAGCAGCCGGAGAGATCCCATGGCGAAGGATTATCACTCATGTTGCGTGAACACTAATGTATATAAATTCATTGTATTAAGCTTAAATAGTAGTAGTTAAGTATTTGAGAGAGATTAGTTTCTAACTATTTACTTTAATTTTAGATACTGATGGCTGTTGCTAATGCCTACTACATAAATTTTGATGGTGACAGAGATACGAATTGGTTTTCAGCATCTCCAGTAGGTTATGTTACTCTATTTATAATTCACGTCAAAATTTTGAAGTACAATTATGCTCTTAGTTATAAAATAATATTTAGTAATTATGCTAGTTATAATATTAATTATTATGCTAGTTAGTTATAAAATAATATTTAATGCACAATTTACATTTATATCAGAGTCAACTTAAGAGACATATTTAGGAGATGAATTCTGGAAGTGCCATTTAATGCAATCACTTAAATTTTATCTGTGATTTTCTTCCAGGCAGGTTGGGCTTCTTGGACTATAAACTCCACATTATTTTTCTTAGGCCAAACACTTGTTCTCTTTGAAGGCTCTCCATATTACGTGAGTCCTACAAATATGTGGGATATAATACAGAAGCATAAAATTTCTCATATTTTCTATCCTGCTAGTGTAATTGACGAATTTCAGAAAAGAGGTTACGTTCCAAGTAAGATAAATAATTTATTATTCCCTCTTTTGATTCAATTTGCTCATTTAAAATCATTAGAGGAACACTAAACGTTAATTTTTATTGTGAAAATAGACTTTCGATGAAGTTTAAAGTAATGCTTATAAAAGAAAGGGAAAAAGAGGATAAATACAAACAAGTAAATTGAACTATAATAATTGGTTAAATGAAAGTAATAAATACACAAAAGGTGATTATGGATTTAGCAAAACAATACATGATTCAATTAATGTGCGTGTTAATCCTAAGAAGATGTTATAATTGAAAAATCCCCCCCGTGTAAATTGTTTTTTTAATGTTATTAAAAAAACAGAATTATTTGTAATGTTTGATCCTTCTTATTAATATTTATGGCATCAGTAGGGATGATCATTTTTATGAATAAAAAAAGTTCATTTTTATTACATATGTACTTCGTGCTGCATAACAAAAGAGGCTGATCTGGGGTTGTATTTAAGCTATGTTAAGTTTTTAAGTATTAGTAACCCATAAGTACTTCAAGTGTAAATTTTTAACATTTACTTCGTGAAGATTTTTTTTTGCTGTTAAGGTCTGTAGCTTTAATTTTTTCGTTTCTAGTTTCTTACCTAATTAGCCTTTTTGCAAGGCGGCAAAGGGCATCGGAGCATTACCAGACTAAACTATCTGTTAGAATTAGTATTTTCTCACATTGAACAATTTCTTAAAGAACGATTGAAAATACAGAATATGCCAAATAGTCTAAGAAAAATAATATTAGAAATATTTACGTAAATGTTGAGGAAACAGCGCTAATATCACCATTCACATCTAAGCAAGGAAGTGGATGCACATGTACAAGGAAAGAAGATAGAAAATGTATTGTGAAATGTATAATATGTACCAACTTCCTTTATAAAAGGCATTGCAATATTATTTGCCATAACTGTAAGATATAAATTTTATAATTTTCATAAAATATGTAATTTTAGTAATATATTTTATCATACTTACACGTCTTTATTAAGTTTGTAATCTAAAATTAATTTACAGGTGGAAAAATACCGTTAATGCACTTTTTTATAGGATACCTTTTTAGGGTTAAATATTTCTATTTTTGATAGTAACACATTTCGGAAGAATCAAAGAATGTGATTAATTTCTGAACATCTTAACGTTTCTTAATTAAACAGTTGTTTTTATCGAGTCATGGATTCAAGCCTTGTTGCCACTAAAGACCTGCTAGGTAGCGGGGCTGATGCACGTTAAATCTGTCAAGGTCCCAAGTCCTCCCCAAGGGTGTTGTGTGGAAATTCGGAGAAAGAGATGCCTGCTCAGATGTCGTTCTCGGAACTTGACAGAGGTTCAAAATGATGTGGTCCGTCACTTACATCCCTCGTATTTCTTTTCAATCAATAAACAAACAATCACATCACTTTACTGAACAGTTGTTGAATTTTCAATATTTCAATCGATATGTACAACACTAAATATTAATGTTAATGATTACAGTTAAAAAGATATTAGAATTAACAAAGAGTATTAAATTGGATTTTAAATTATAATTAGTTGTGTAGAAATTTTTTTGAAAGAAACTTTGTTCCAGGAATAGCGTGCTTCTAATTTCCTTCGGGTGTGATACTGATGTCATAATGGTCTAAAACAGCATTTTCAAATTTGAACATTCATTTTAATATTTAACATTATTAAATAGATATCTACTATACTCTTAAAATATTCAAAGATCTAAATTTCATTTATTTTTCAATATTACAATTGCATAAAAAGGAATTAAAATCGGCAGAAATCCTTTTACTGTAGAATTTTTGTTGATGTAAAATTTTGAAATTGTATCGATTTATCATAAGGATTAAACAAATTATGGATTCCTTATGTAAAACACATTCTTTTAGTAGCTCCTCTTTATATTATATGTAGTAAATATTTTCTTACTCTGATGCTCCTAGTTAATTATATAATTTTAAGTTTTAATTAACATTGATTTAAGTTTTTCAAAACCTTGTGTGTGTATCTAGAATTTATTTATGGCTTCCGAATCTTTAATAATATCTAACAAACGAAAGTATAAGAATGTAGTTATACACAACAGAAATGTTTATATATTCTTTGCACAAATTTGAAATAAAAAAATAAAAATAAAAGTATTGATATTTGTATATGTATATAGAACAAAGATTATGACATTGCACGTATTTATTATACATCTTATGTAATACCTCATCCTTTTCTAAAATTAATTCACCGTAAAAAGTTAATATATAATCTAGCAGTTTATAATAAAATTTTACACAAAACAGAATTTTAAAAAGAAATTTGTAAAAGTAAGAGAAATAATCTATCTTTTTCTAATTTGTTGAGTGTCAATTTTCTTTTATGTCTATAAAATTTGACAACATATCCTGGAATTGTTTTTGTATGCATGATTTTATTCTGGAATATAAGACTGTATCTTTTAGATAGTGTGTTATTAAATTAGATTGTTCAGCTTCTTTGAAGAACTGATTCTCAAACATGAAGGTAATACTTACTTTTTCAAATAGCAACATTCCACGTTTATTTGGCATTAAATATCTTTTTTATTTCAGCTGAAAAACATGATATATCATCTCTGAGGCTTGTACTTGCTGGTGGAAGTGTTGTGAAGCCTGCAAGTTACGATTTTATGAAGAAAATATTAAGAGATACTTTGTTTGCTTCATCTTATGGTAATTCTTATTCTCAATTCATTTGAGATTTAAAAAACAATGAAATATAATTTTAACTATCATGATTTTTAAAAGTTCCCACGTGAAAAATAAGGAAATAATAATTATCACTTACTAAAATAATACACATAGACCAATCTGAATGGTTATGAGAAGGAATTCATTAATTTAAGCAAAATTCCCAGAATGGCAAGTTATATAATTCCCTGCACATCACCCACTTTTAAATTTAAATATTTTCATAGAGGAAATTTTAGGCAAATTCAAATAATGCAAAAACTGTTAAACATTCCTACTTATATATCTACTTAGGTTAACGAATATGTAATTCATATATGTGCGGCCCGAAAATTTCATTTTTTATGATTTAAGATGTGAATAGCCTTGTAAAAAAATTAATATTTTTTTTTTGTAGTCTAAAATTAAGATTTGAATTTATGGAAAAATGAACGAGAACAACGAGGAACAACTGAACGACGATGGAAAATTATCTTGTGTTATTTTACAAAATAAAGGTTCCCTTTGTTCTCACACCGAGGGAATATGGTCAGTCATTTAAGAAATCTTTGTTTTTATCTTGTTTAAACATTTTATGATACAAGTTGTCTGGTCAAAAGTAAGCCACGTTTTTTTATGGAAGACCCAACTTAACTCGTAAGGCCAAACTTGAGGTATTGTGAAAGGCACAGTTGAAGAGCTTTAAAATATCGATTTGACACCATTCTTGAGAATTCTTCATCATTCCAACGTTCCCTCGTATCACATTACATTTTTTTTTCTGGGAGTATCTCAAAGATCGTATTTTTTTTTTGCCAATAATCCTAAAACTATTGCTCAAACTTCTAGACAATAATCTTCAATGTTCGTCCAGAAATTTAAGCGATATAGCTAAAGACATTGTAATCTGTTATGAAAATGAAGAAAAAGGCTCGTATTAGCAAATTTGGCAGATCTCATCTGAAAAATATTTTGAATTTATAATAGTTAAAAAAATTTCCATATATATATATATGTGCTAATTATCAATGTAAAGGAATTCATCTTTATTTCATGCTATTCCATTTTATCTTTATCTATTCTTATAGCCACTTAGTCAAAGGCCTTCTCACCTAAAATGAAAAGGATTATTCTCTACCAGACTCATCCTCGGATAAAAAATACCTACATCTACGATCATGTGATTTGAAAAATTCTTGCATTAACTTCATGAGTTCTACTACTGTTCTTAATTGCTTATTGGAGGTATATACATCGCTCTATCCAATGTATCTACCTTCCTCTCTCAAGTGTCAGATCAATAAATTTTAATTTTTCAAGTATTTAAATCTCTTTCCATTACGCCGAATTAAAAAATATGTTTTAAAAATTCAGTATTAAGAAGTAAGCAACACATACACACACACACACACACACACACACACACACACACACACACACACACACACACACACACACACACACACACACACACACACACACACACACACGAATGATAAGGGATAAAAAAATTGCATTTTAAACTGTCAAGTTGCTTTTAACCTGCTCATCATGTACATTATTATAATAATTAGTTATGCAACTTTGTTTAAAAAGGGATTGCTCATGTACAAAATTTAAATGATTTGCTTTCTTTTTTTCTTACAAAGTCATTATTAATGAAATATTTATTCTGCCTAAAATTTTTACTTATTATTTTTAGGCACTTCTAATTTTATTTTTTTAATAACTAAAATATTAAATATTTGTGTTTTTTCTATGGATTAGGGTGTACTGAAGTAATGGGAATAGTTTTAGCTGCAGAAATGTCTTTACCATTATACAAATCAGAAATCAATGCCCCGTGTCTTGGAACAACGATTGAAGTCGTTGATCCTGATGGTAATGTATTTTTATTTTGACATAAATCAAATAATCATATCATGAAATGTATCGATTACTAGACATTAATTGTAATATTACAGAATACATTCTTCGAATAATGTATTATGTATATTTTTACATAAATTCTATAACAAGAGATGCAGTAAGAGAATATCCAAAACTCACAGAGCCATCAAACATGTGATCGAAATGAAAAGACAGATATATAAATGAAACGCTTTGGCCAGATCAGCTATTAGGAATTAATTCAATTTAATGCAGGCTTGAATTTTCGCTGTAGTCGTTCTGCATTTAGTAGTAGCTTGTGGAGCAAAACCAGCTAAAGGCTTCATTATACTGTTTTTTCTTTCACCTCATGGTAATCAATTTTATAGTTGATAAATTTATGTGTTAAATTGCAAGAAATTATTCAAGATGAATTTGGAAATTTTGTTATTTTACTTTTGACGTGTATAATTCCATAAATTTCGAAAATTATGTTCGCCAAATTTAGATATGTTTGTATTATTTAGACTCAAATCTTGCAAGTAAATTTTCAGAATGATTTAAACATCTTAAAATAATGCTATGTTTCTGTATAGAAAATTTTTATTTTTTCTTTAAAGTAAAGAATATATGCAAAATATTAGGGCGACAGATAGCATGAAATTAACTGGCTAGTCTAAAAAAATTTTAGAAATTAAAATTTTATTAGCATTACTTTTTCAAAAAATATTGTTCATTGATGTTAAATTATGCCAACTAAAATGAATAAAACAAATTTTGAACCTATTATATAGGAATTACTTTTTTTTTACTCCGCGTAATTTATTCAATGTACAACATAGCGTGAAATCAATTTATAATTGCAATTTGGAAATATATATAAATTCCGCAGATTTAGTTTTTTAAATTAGTTAAGTTTAAGTCTGCCAAAATCTCTAAGAATTACCTGATGTGCCCATCTCCGTTTCTGGCCTTTGTCTCTGGGGCAGAAGCACTACCATGGTGAATGGTTGAAACAGAACACCCTCTGCTATTGACCCTTAAGACAAAGAGGCCTTTCTAGTTTAATGATAAAGTAGATATTCTTCTAGGCATGAACTCTACAAGTTACTGAAACCACTGGAAGATGAATTTTAGAATAATGAAGACAGAGACTCCTAATTCTTTTGAAAACCTTTCATCCTCAACCCATAAATGCCCAAGCATATGTTAAGATCGATAATTCAGGGAGCTACTATACTCTGGAATCTTGTTCGTCACAAAACCAATCTGAGACAATTCTAGTCTCCCAGTTGTAGCTCCTGGCTGTAGCTCTTTGTACTACATCATTAAGAAAACTTTCTTATGATCATAGAGGGCTTACTTGTCATGAATAAAGCCCAATGGAATCCAAGAGACCAAGAGAATACTAAAGAAATGCTCTCAAACAGAGATTCCGCTTCATGGAGTATGTCGGATTCTTTAATTGGGCTGTTTGAAGCATTCATAGACACAGGCATTAATGTGAAGAAATAAATCTGACCTCAGTTCAAAACAACCTTTTCCTATTAATCAAAACATCTAATTTCAGTTGTGTAATTCATAAAACCTTTTTTTTTCAAAATCAATGAATCTTGTTACTTGGCTATTAAATTTATATCGTATTAAGATTTGGCTCATAGATAAAAAAGTGATATGTTTTGAGGCGATCCTTAGTTGTGATGTACTGCAATTTGTTACTTAGCTCTTCTGTTGCAGAACACAAGGCGTGTGCAGCAACAGAAGAGCTACATTGTCTAATCTTTTTCGTGTTTAATTTTTCCGTTTACTATTCATTTTTCTCTTTCGTGCTTGAAAATCTTTTGTCTAACTGAAGATTGAGATACTACTGCTCTAAAAAGAAATAAGAAGGCTATTTCGAACCATAGTAACTGCCCCTACTGATTCTTACAATCGTGCAGTGTTCAAGGATTAAAACATATTGTTTTCCCTGAACTGATAGGTAAAGATAACTGGTAGTTTTGAACAAGAGAAAACATTTTATGAATAACTTGTTGATTACTTCTGCTCATGAAGCGTATGGAGAACAAAAGCTTGAATGAAAAGTTTCTAATTTTAAATATTCAGTGTAGCTATCCAACGTGTGAATATGGGCTTTTGCACCCCGGTAATATTTAGTGTAGATTGAATTGTTTGTGTGTAGATAAGTGGCAAATAAAAAATTCAAGATACGCAAACAGTAAACAGAAAATTGTAGACGTTTTATATATTACAAGGCTTTCCATCCGCATCTACAAATAAGTGTTAACTCCACATAGTCGTAAACCTGCAGCCGGCTTTTGCTTCGTCGAGTCGAAGCCTGAGTCCCGATGTTACTTAAGACCTGAAGAGTGTAGCGGAGCTGATGCCTTTAAATCTGTTGAGAATCAAGGCTCTTATTTCTAGTGTAGTGCGGAAGAGAAGAGAAGGTGTCAATTCAGGTATAGCACTCGTTTTAACTGAGGTTCAAAATACTACGAAGCCCTCTGTCACCAATATCCCGTATATTTCTTTAATATGACGTATCAAATAAATCGAAACCTTCCGCATCTTACATCTTGGTCTTTCTTCCGCCACTGACTTATGTACTAAAACAGCAACCACTTGAGTGGTACTGAAAATGAAAACTGTTTCCAATTCGAAAATGAAAGCGCAGCACAATGATATTCTTTTTTTCAGGGAATCGTATCATTGGCGAAATAGAGAAATTGTCGTCAGAAAGTCCATACCTGGGCTTTTCTAGGAATGTGGAATGATAAGATGGATCAATATATCGAGAAAGTATTTTTCCAAGTATCAAGGTAGTATATACATTACTTCATTACTCTGATGCACCATTTTAAATATATTTCAAAGAATTTTATTGATTTAGCTCGTCAAGCATCAATAGAAATATAGTAATTTTCTAAACCGTATTGACAAAAGGTGTACTTAGTTTTTCTTAAGAAGCTAATGTCTTTTATTTCTTCTTTTAAAATTTTATCATTGAGAATTTATATAGTATTAGTTATGTTTATATCTGTTTAACAACATTTATATTATCAAAGGAAATAACCTATGAAATTTGTTTAAAGTAAGTCATTTATTATATGAGTTAAAAGACCCAAACTAACTAAAAAATGGTTTTAATTAATACCATAATTACGGTTAGTTTCTTTTACGGTCTATAGTTTCTCTAAAAGTATAATGATTGCGATACTTCCAAGCCTTAGGTTTTTTCTAAAGAGAGAATTGAATGTTAATCCCTTTTTATACCCTAGGTTTTCATTGAGAAAATATAGAATGTTTTAGGATCTATGCTTATGAAGAATTAAGTCTTATTTGAAAAGAAAAGAAAAAAAAAAATGCATAATTGAAATAGAATACATCGAAATTTTTCGTTTATTTTATATATTTAAGTTACATTGATTTATTAAGTCTTGAATCCTTAAAAGCTTAGAAATAATGCAAAGTTTCTTTTAACAAAAAATGTTTACTACCGATTTGTCATTGATTATCAAACACTAAAGGCCGCTCTATTTCTTTATTTTCGACCACTCTATTTAATGATCTGTTCTATTTGACAATTTTATGCTTATAGTCCTAGTCTTACGCACGATGTGTAAATTTCTTTGAAAATAATCCCTCAAAATAATTTGTATGAAAATAAACATTTTATAGTCAACTTGAGAGTAAGAGCTATTGATAGTATTATATGAAAAATTTATTTTAATTTAATCTTTTATAAAAAATTAGCTTCTTCGGAGAGTTCAGTTACAAAAATATTAAAATATTTTACTTCTTTTGAATGTCATTCTATGATTCCTAAAATTTCTTTATTCAAAACCATTTATCTAGGAATGAAAACTACTTTTATTCCTTAAAAAATGTGTTTCTTCTGTAGATTATTATAATTTTCCTTATTATACTTTATTTTCAGGTGTTTTTGAGTGACTTCGGAATACAGAATCCCAGAATAAAAAACTGGATTATTGTTTGTAGAAGGCATGAGGATTATTACCAAAAAATGCTCGAAAAAACAATCGTAATTTATAATTTTATTTTCAACCAAATGCCTTACAGCTTTTAATAAATTTTATTGTGCTGAAGATGATATTTCTTTTGCCACAATGTAATTTTATGTATGTATTATTAGCAGAAAATATTTAAAGTTAGAAAATATTTGAATCTCTAAAATTTAAGAGCTAGTTGAAAGAGAAAATCTATTTTAGATGAGAGATAGATAACTTTACAAATTAGTTTGCTGAATTTTTCTTAGTAATTTTGGGATTTTTTCCTTGTTTTATTTAAATAACAAGATAAAAAATAAGTATTACTTATTTTAATATTGTCACATCGAATATTAAAAGTATCATGCTCGAATTTATGAAGCGCATTGAAAATAACTGATTTTACTGTTTTACTTTATCAGATCTGGGATTCAATCAACAGATTTTTTCTTTGAATGATAGTATCTATATTTCATCTAATGCACTTTATTATTAATCAACTTCAAATTTCATGTTTATATGAAATATTGCACATTTATTAAACCAAAAAACTTCAGAGAATATTTAAAAACATATACAAATAGATAAACAAACATTTCTTTTATAGCTTTAAAATTTTTTTTAGTGTTAGAACATTTTTTCTCTTATAAGAAAAATATTCATATTTAGATTTATTCTTTTAGTTAATATTATATCTTAACTTGAGTACATCATACGCGAGTGCATTAAGTTATGATTTTATTATTTTATTTAACTTGCATCCAGCTAGACATATACAAGCGACAATTAAATAACCGGACTATGCATATCCTGGCCGTTACGCTTGGTGTGGAGGAGTGGAACGGAATGTAATTGACCTTGATGCTTCCGGTGCAGGGCTCGTTATTCCACCCCTATCCAGTTCAGTTTGTTTTCATTCTTGTTTGAGTAAGACATTGTTGTGTCGAAGTGACGATCATGAAAAGCTTAAAAATCTAGCAGCGCATAAACTGTGGGGAAAAAAAAAAGAGCTCCAACTGAATGTTTTAAATTGATAAAAGGAAGTGTTTGGAGATAATTGTATGTCACGTAGTCAAATTTTTAGTACAAACGATTTTTCGAAGGTCGGAGAGTGTTGAAGATGCGAAACGTTCTATCGACAGACATCAAAATTGATGAAAACTTTGCATGGCAAATTAACGAAATCGTATTCGACTGACGTTTGAGAGAGAGAGAGAGTTTTCGGACGATGCCAGTTATTAGAAACAGAGACAAAGAGGTCATGAAAATTTGACCAAGGATTTACATATGATGAGTTGAGCAAAGCTGGTACAAAAAAATCAAGCACCAAGACAACTCTCCGGTGAGCAATGCCTCTGTGAAACAGTTCTTGGCGGACAAACATACTGTTGTACTGACATCCCCGTACTGCCAATCTACACCATGACTTCTACCAGTTTCCAAAAGTGAAAAGGCATTGAAGGGAACACGAATTCAGAAAAGAGTTGAAGGTAAAAAACGGGCAGGACTTACAGAAGAAGGTGACACATAATGCCCCTGCAGCATTGCTATGAATTGTGGAAAACTCATATGCAGCGTTGTATTGATAGGGAAGGATACATGCAACCAGTCCAGCTTC
>BMAW01026726.1:0-10505 GCA_019974015.1 Nephila pilipes
TGAGTGAGTGTGTGTAACAAATTTAAAATTTAACTTCGTGAAAATAGCTGAATTTTAAAAACAGCTTAGTGTATCCTAAAATCAAATTTCGAAAACTTTTATTCGAATGCTTATTTATTGTTGTTCGCTTTTGTTGAAATTTATTTGAAAGCCAATATATTTTTTATTTTTGTTTTATTTTAATATTTTAGCGTGTTTAGTATGGTTTTTTTTCTCATTTTAGGGAGACTCCTATCTCGATTACTTACGTTTATCGATTTTATGCTGTCTATAAAGGTAACTTGAAGTAGAAATTTCGAAGAAGAATTAGAAGAAACTTCAAAATAGTTTATAGTATGTTTAAGAAGATTTGGTATTACTTTGTTCTTGTGTTATTTGGTGTAGTATTACACTAAGGCGCAGTGCAAAATAAGAAAATATCGTTTCAAAAACATGCTTCAAAACTGAAATATGTGGTATACGAGTAATTACACGTAAATGAGCACAAGCGTCGAAAAAAGGACCCTGAAATGGAAAATATGATCTGAAAATATAAAAAGATAAAACTAGACTCTCGTAAATTAAAAATCAACAAAAATGTGTATTGAACTGCTCTTTATTAGATGAAATTGTGTTTGCTGCATTAAAAAATAAGCAAATGAAAATGCTATAGTTTTAAAAGTAATAATTACTTATTGTTCTCGAAATCTTCGAGTAACAAAGATTTGTTTCAATCCTACATGTTGTAATGCTTTAAAACTATAAATGTACACTGTTATTTTGATTGAAATTTACGCAATACATTTTTAAATAGTAAGTTTTATTTCTAATGGATTTCATCCTATACACATGCAGTATCAAAAATACGATTCCATCTTGCTTCACTATCTTTCCAAACCTATTCTGTGGATTTCCGTTGACGATATTCAAGTGTAATTTTTTAACAAGAATTGAATCACTTGCAAATAAAAAAGACTGACATGTTCTTTCGCAAGCCATTATTTTGGAAAAGATAAAAAGAAAAGGAATTTATCTAAAAAACAGCCATAGTTATCCAACTCTTTAATGGGATTGTGTGGCCACGTAATTTGCGCTTTAAAGCTACTGAGTATCAAGCTAAAATGCCAATTTTAATAATGACAGGGGAAATTTTCAGTCTTTTATTATATAAAGCTATATCCAAATTCTTTTGATTTACTTAAATTGAAAAAAAAAAGTTTATTGGACATAAAACGCAAAGTTTATGGTAGGATGTAAAAATTGTTTTTTTAAGAATGCATAGCATTATATTTAAATGAATAAATTTTTTGAAATGTTTATGATGCATTCTCAATGCATTCTCAAACTTGAATTTTTGAATCATTTCTATTTGAATTTCTAATTGTATTTTATTAGACAATATTAAATTATTTAGACAAGATTAAATATTATTCTAGCCTTTTATTTAAAACATATTTAATTGTCAAGTGATTTCTAAATTTCTAAAAATTTAAATTCAAGTTTTTTTTTTTTACTTTTAAGTAGGTATATAAACAATGTAATTCAATATGTTTCTATTATGTTATTACATTAAAAATTTAAACAATAAAATTAAATAAATTCTGATCCTTAAAATGACTTAAAATGTTTTCAACATCAAACATACAGCTTATAGAGAATGAAGAACTCAAAATAGTTTCAATTTTTTGCAACAGTTATCTGCTTTCACAAGCACATTCAGATTTGTTGTTAAAATTTTTATTTTTATTAATCTTGAATGAAAATTTAGAGTAAACATAATGTGACGTCATAGCTTGTAAACATATTTTGTTGTTTGTTACTGTATTCTTGGACATGATATACTCCACTTGAATGACGGCATTTCCCCTTGCAACAGCGGAAATTGTTAAGCTGCTCGCGCAGACGCCAGACAGTTTCGCAGACGAGGCGTTGTCTTTGGCGAGAGCAGGGTATGAAGATGTTAATAAATGATTTTGTTATTAAATATTGATGCCTCGAATTATTATTTTTGCCACTACGCCACAATAATCTCAGCTTAGATGAATCGGTTTTTCTTTCATATCGTATACAATATACGTTTATTGTAAACTTTATATTAACAAAATTTCTTTTATTGAACCTGTGCTAAATATTCTTACAATTTTAAAAGAGCAATATTTTAGTAATACACTTTAGTAATACACAACCATTTTAGTAATAAACTTTGTAAATATGCAACATCATCAAGACAAGTACGTATCAGTAACACATATTTAACAGAAATACAATACGTGATGTTTAACATACATCAAATAAGTTGATAAGATAATTAATCAAAAATATTAAGGAGTTTCAGCTTTTCCACGAAACAAATATTTTTTTTTATTTGAGGAGCAATTTATGCTAGCATTAATAAACGTGGCGCTCTGTTCATTAACAATACTTTTTCCATAATTTTTATCGTCTATTGTCAAATAGTCATCGCCTATTATTATAATAAGAAAGTCTTCATAATTCATAAGCTATACTAAATGTGAAAAACAGTCATATAGCTATTGGACATTATAATGAAAAATACATTTAAGGAAATTAGGAGTTAATCTTATAGCAAATTATAACTCACAGCATATTTTATTCCAAATCTTATATAGCTAAGATATCAGTGCAATAAAACTTCTGGAAACCCCAGTAAGATATAAAATGCTTCACGAAAATATATTTCAAATAAATCTATGTGACATTATTTTGGGAAAAGCACCCAAATCTTACACCTTTTATCAATTACGAATTCATTTAAATACCTTTGTTTTATCAACATAGAATTAACATTCTGATCTTATTACTGAGTTTTCATTTTTATGTAACATAGCTTAAATCATAACATTTTTATATAACATAGCATAGCTAATTAATCAAAATTAACTGAAATTAAAATTATTCATTTTGCAATTCCCAAATAGTATTATAATACTCTTATTAACTGATAATAAATTTTGTAATAGGTAATAAAAGTTCCATTCTTACTATATTCGAAAAGTTTATAGTACTATTAGAGCAATTAAATTATTTATTTTAAAGTTAAAATTCTTATTACGTATATTATAAGCAAGTTTAAACCTTTTAGTGGGACTTAAATTCTTAAAAAAATATAACTATAATTGTTAATATTATTGTTTTATATCAATTGTAGGGAGAATGATATGTTCTAAGATTTAGTGTGACTTATGTATATGTGAGCGTAAATGTATATTTAAAATCGTCATTACCAAACAGAAAAATGAACACGAATTATTTATGGAAAGATAACAGCTAAAAAATACTTGTTTGTTAAAAAATTGTTGTATAATCTGTAAAAAATATACTGATTTTTGTAACTGCTTTACCGTATTGATTTGAAGCGCACACCGTCAGGACCAACACTCCACATGGGAATGGAAGTGCATTGCTTACCTATTAATAACATAATAAACAATACATGACCTTTAATAGAATCCTCGTTCTGCCCATCCGTCTATCCGGTAACAGGAGACGATGCTAGTGAGCTTACTAATTCTTCTTTATTTTGTAATCTATAAAATTTCTTGGAACCAAACAGCGTATAGACCTGCGACAAACGTTGGATGGGTATGGAAATACTACTCCAATGAGTACCATAGCACCCCGTACTTCTGTACTTTTGAATTAACGAGGGAGTCGTTCCGTTTAAATATTATATTTTACTGGAATCAATATATATTTTTAACACGTTTTATAAAGTTTATTACAATTTTAATCACTATAAATATTTGGGAACCGTTGGGAACATAAAACATTGATATGGCCCTCACGCACTTGTAGTGTCGTGGTCGTTGTTTCGTCTAGGCCCTCCTGAGGCAATGGTCAATGAGTGTTTGCTCGTCATCCCGGTACCTCAGTCCGGCTCTGTCCAAAGCGATTTTCTTTTTTTTTTTCACTCTAAGTTTCTGCATTTCTGCTCGTATGTCTCGTATTATTGTTGATATTATTTTACTCCCACTATTTGCACGGTATATTTTAAAATTTTAATTTTAGAATTATCTTTTAGTCACAGTTCTTTGAGATCAATTAACTATCTTATCAATCATCTATTGAGTAAGTCCCTCATTGAAAAGGATCACAAATATACTTTCTGTAAGAAAAATTGTAGAGTATTTAACTTTATATAAATATACCTTTTACTTTATTTTTTAGAAACTTATCACTAATTACTTATTCACTTTTCTCCTATAAATTTCTTCTGCCGCTTCTGATTTATTATAGGAACGTACTTTTTTACTTTACTTAAAAAAATAAATTTCTAATTGATAGCAACGATTCCTTTCATTCTTTTTATTCCTGTCACATTACCTTTGTGGTCTACGCCAACTACTGTTAGCATAATTGGTCACCTAACGAATTTCTTCATAGTACTGTTTTCTTAAATTCAAAAACAAGGAACAAGGCTGGTTGACCAACAACAACAATAATTTATTGAGTACTATCTTTCTCGCTTTAATATGCAATCCCTACTCGATGGCTTATACACTGAGACTCTCTCTCTGAGTCTGATCTACTCCACTTGGAGTCTGTTCGTTTTGAGGGGGTTTTGTATAAGTTATTCTTACACTCTCTCCTTTACAAAAAACGCCCTCTATAGGTGGGCTTTCAGCACTGGATATAACATTCAATCTTTCCAGACTCGTAAATCTTCCCCGATAGTGTACAAATTTATTTTTAACTCAAATCTTTACACTCTACGAAATACTTCATATATCATATAAATACTAAATATTAACTTGATATACAACATCATAAAATGACATTACTTATTCGCTCATAAAAATCTTATTTAAAGCATTAATAGTTACACTTTAAAAAATTAATTTCATACACTGTAAATTATTAATTATTATACACAAAAAATATCGATATTCAAATTCTTTAAAACATTCAAAATATTAAGTTCATATCCTTCAAATCTCGATAAGTATTGTATACACATAATATTAAATATATATATATATATATATATATATATATATATATATATATAAGTATTCAAATCTTTCAAAAACATTTCAAATATCAAATTCATGGCATTTTATATCATTAATTATCTTACTACAAAATATCAAACTTATATCTTTTAAGCATCAATTACCGTATATAAATAGAAATATTAAATATATATTCAAAACATTTAAAACATCAAATTCATATAATTTAAATATTTAATTATGTTACTTCAAAATAGGAGACTTGTTTCACTTCATTTATCAAATTTTTATCAAGACATATTTCATCACAATTAATGTATAGATTCACGGGATCTTAAAGCTTTTATTTCTCATAAAAGATTGTTTCAATGAATAAAGTTATATTTTCTCAGATTGAATCAAGAATTCTAAATTAAGCAATTTTCATCCACACACAAAAGCCTGTATTTATTTTTCTCTCTTAGAAATATAGTTCATTATGATATTCTTAAACTAATTAACTTTATCAAAATGATCCTCCGATTGCGCAGAAAGCTACATTTTTTAACACATTTTCAACAAGAAAAAAAAATCTGTAGAAAAACTGCCATAATATACAATTCTGAATAATATAGAAAAGTTGCATATGCATTTTATTATATATGACTATCAAAAGTATTTTTAACTCGATAAATATGAAATTCTCATGATCAATATATAACTTCTTATTAATGTTCTATCACCATGAAATATCTTATTCGAAAATCGACCGTAGTAAAAAGATTGCAAAGCTCTACAACAATTTCAAAACTTCTTTAGATAATATTTTTTTTAACTATTCCGTGAAACTAACTTTTAAAATTTTGGTAATATCGGAATTTTCACAAATGATATTGGGCTCAGATAATAAACAGAGTGAAAGCGTTATGTGATCTTTATGATAATTAACAAGGACTTGACTCACTACAACTAAGGAGCATACTTCCAAAAAATGAATGAAAAAATTATTGGGCCTTAATTACCAAGTTTATATGTACAATAAAATCGAAAATTCGTTTCTTATTTATTAAAGAAGTATAAATCGTATAAAAAAGGTACCAAAAATCTGCAAAAGTTTTTATAATCTAGAGCCACTTCCACGAAAAGAGAAAGAGAGAGAAAATCTCGATTAAAAAAAATAGAAAATAATTTAACAATTTTCCCAGTAATTGTAATAGTTAAATCGAGAAAAATATGCAAATAATTTTATGGATGGGATTATGCCTTAAATGATAAGAAAATGAAACTAAACACTTTTCTAATGCTAAATTTTGTGACGCCATTTATATGAAGTTTACTAAAGCTGTGTATATATCATTAATATTTAATTACTTCAAAGAAAATAATTCAATTTCTAGTATATCAATTTATGAAGTATTTTTTTCCCTATTTAACGAAAAAAAAACCTTGCGTGCTTACATATTTACTCGGATTAGTACATAAATGATATAACAATTTGAACATCAAAAATTAGATCGAAACTCTAAAACTTCAAACCCATTTTGGTTTTCTTGTTTGTGAAAATGTTTCAGAGACAGGGAACCATAAAACAATTTCTTCTTCAAAATATAGTCTTTATGAATACACATGTCATCGAATATATGATTACCGAATTGAAAATGAAAAGACAATTGCCAACAAATACGATGGAAAACAACAACTAGAAGAAACGTTGATTTTACAGCACAAATGGTTTGCATAAATCAGACACAAGGAAATATTTCATTCCAAAATGGTAATTCATAAGAATTTTAAATTTCTTATCTCTTAATGAATTTCTGACGTCGTTACAATTTTTATTGCTGAATGATGGAAATTTTTTCCTGATACTTTTTTCATGACTATTATAGTTTTTCTCTTTATCGTAATTTTCTACACCAGAATATTTTCATTTAATACGTAGAATTTTAAGTCTTAAAGGATATTACAATAATTGGGAAATTCCTAAGAGGCAAATAACAGTTGTATTAAGGTACAAATGTTTTGAATGTTAAAACAATTAAAATTGTTTGGATTCGAAGTAAATTAAATCCAGTTGCGAAACTCATATTAAAAAAATTATCAAATTGATAATATATTTAATACAAACACTCGAAGAAAAAATAAGTCGTATATTACAATTACTTTTTATACGTTATTTAATACAAACTTCCCGAAATATGTTGAAAAACATATTGATTGCGAATTCGTATCTTAATTTTTGAATATCAAACCATTTAAACATATAATTATTCAGGATATATATTCTTATACTTCACACACTCAATTAATTTTGAAAGTAATCATATTAAAATAGTAACAAATTTAAAGAGCACTTTTTAGAAAAAGTAAGTTAATGATTTTTTACCAATGAATGGATTTTTATAATGCTTGTATTCTTACGATTTTGATAGCAATCAGTAAATTATTCAAAAAGTTTTGAGTAGTCAAGAAGATAAATTAGTTTTAAATAGAATTTGTGAAAATTTGAAACATTTTATAATCCCCATTTTTATTCCCAGAAAAATATATGTGAAAAACATTTTGTTTCCCTAATATGAAAATCCTCAAGTATATAGATTATAATCGTTATTTAATTAATTTCTCGTAAACTTAAAGTATGTTGAATTCTAAATAATGATCCCAATAAAACACCAAAAAATTATTTTATTAATAAAAATAGAACTTCCATCACACACACAGAAAAAAAAAACCGTTTCTCAAAAATTACTATGCTCATAATCCTATTTGAGCCTTTACACTTTACTTAAAGCAGACAAAAATAGAAGTCGTATGCTAACAATTCGCAGATGTGAAAGGTAATAGTAGATTCATGTGAGAATTTAGCTGTAAAGTTAAAGACATTTCCAAACTTTAACAATAGTTATAAACACAACTTACTTTATATTTACCGCAATTATCAAAGATTGATCGTGAAATAATATTTGAAACAAGATGAATGGGATACTCTATTTCGGAAGTTCTCTCAAACACAGAGAGCGTCTCAACTTTAACATTCGCATGAGTATATAAATTATTGTCGTTATAGCCTGAATAATTATTGATTTGTCATATTAGCTTCGCATATATTGCTAAGTTCTGATTGTGGTTCCAAGAATAGAAATTAAAATTTATTAGGTCACACATGCTCACATTTTTATAAATTTGTTATATTTAAGGCTTTTTTAATCATTGAAGGACATGGTTGATTATTGGGGAAGAAAATATATCTATTTTAGCAATGTTCAACCCACAAGAAGATATATTTTAATTATATTTATTAAGTGTTAACTTTCCTACTTAGAGCCTGCCTCTAGAGGGCGTTCATTTGTAAAGGGAGAGAGTGTGATGTCGCACGATCCCCTCAGTCGGGACCTGACCGAATCTCCGAGAGGAGCTGTTGTAAACGAGCGGTAGTAAGAAGAATAAATATTGTTGTTGTTATACAACCCGATGTGTTTTTTTGTCTAAGGACAACCGTGAACTGAAATCTGAAATGATGATGGTTAGTTAGTTAGTTATTAGTGTAGTATTATAACATTCAGAAGCGGGATGTTTGTTGAAGCCCACGGTCAGACTGACATTTCTCTGAGAGAGAACCGTGCAAAAGAAAGTACGTTGTAGGACTTTAACCTACCGGAACTGTAAAGAAAATGTGCTAAGAAGTGATTTATTTTGAAATATATTGAAACAGCGTTAAAAATGCCGTACCTCTCAAAAGGACGTAAAAGTGACTTAATCGAGCTTGCGCTCGAATTTGACGAAATTGTCCCTTCGGATGCTACCTATGTGGCAATAAGGGACATCATCATAAGAAACCAATTCTATGAAGAAGTTTTCGCGAGAGGATGTCTCGAGAGGATAATTGAAGATAGGATTGAAAAAGAACAAAGGTTAGAAAGAGAGAGGATTGAAAAAGAACAAAGGTTAGAAAGGGAGAGGATTGAACAAAGGTTAGACAAAGATAAGGAGATGCAATTTGAACTAGAAAAATTAAGATTAGAAAAATTAATAATTGAAAACAATAGAAGAAAACAAAGAAAAATCCAAGAGTACTATGAAAAACGATTTCAGCCTCAGCAGGAAAAGTTTGAATCTGAATTGAAAGAAAGGGACGAGAAGTTTACCGAAATTCAGAAGGAGAATGAAAAATTACCCGAAGCTATAGGGTTACAGGATACCAGTATTGAAGAAAAAGCAATGGAAATGGTTGATGGAAGACAACTTCAGTCTCAACAGGAAAAGTTTGATTCTGAACCGAAGAATAAAGAACAGAAATTATCTAGAATCCAGGAACATAATGAAAAGTTAACGCAATCCATACGGGAACAAAATATCGTTAACAGAGGAAAAGAAGAAGCGTTATTAGCACCAGTGATGCTACCGAATGATAAAGAAGTGCAACGGAAAATACAGAAAGGAAATAAAGAGAACGGAAAAAGAAGACAGCAACGATGTCAAGAAGCATTCACACGTTTAGAAGGACAAAAATTAACTAGAGCTCAGAAAGCCAATGAGAAAATTTTAAAGGATGATACAGGAGAAAATATTCCCATTGATGGAAAGAAGGAAGCAGAGTTCTTCAAAACAGGCCCCATACCAAATCCGATACAGTTGGGAAAAGCTAAAGTTTTGCGACAGACAATTAAGTGGACAGAACGAGGGATTAGCCAGTTTCCCCTCCGCAGAAAAAAGATACAATTTAAAATGAAGGGAGCGATTTCAACGCAAAGGAAGAAAAACAATAAAGGAACCCGCAACATTTCCCCGTACCGTGAAAGAGTCACCAAGAAACATGTTTTGGAGACAAACATCGCATTTAGGAAAAGTTCGTACAGACAGGACTTTCAGCAAAAAATAAAGAAAAGAGATATCGAACTCCAGAGGAGAGGGTCCCCCTCTCAAAAGCGAAAGGAAGCACCGTTTGACCCTGGGGGTGTCTAGCAGTACTTCACTGAGGACTGAGTCTCCGTTCCCCTTTAGTAACAAGAGATCAGGGACACCTGCAGAGTTACGCAGCTGAAGAAAAAAAAGAGAGAGAGAGAGAGAGAGAGTGAGCAGAAGGGCAGGAAGTGGACCGCAAGTTCGTTGACCAAGAGGGACAGTCATTACAAAGTGTGGGAAATTTTGAAGGCCGTATAAACGCCAGGAAACAGACCCTACTCCCCCAAGCCGACAGTGAGAGAAAACTCCCGCCCCCCACTTCTTCAACCAGAGGTTACCGAGCGATGGACACTTATTGACAAAGAAGAGACAAAATTTTAAGGAGGAATCAGGTCAGTGCACTTCGGGAATGTGTTTGCCCCCTGCCCTTGGATTCCGAATGGGTGAGAGAATTTTTTTTTTATTTCTTTTTAGAGGGGCTTTTGCTGTGACAAACAAGGGGACTATAAACTATTATTTTGCAAAGAACTTTTTTTAAAAACAAAAAGGAAAACAATTATTTTGTATTAAGAATTAATTAACAGTTATTTCCTCATGGAACATTAGAATATTTTAAGGACTGAGTATTTAAGGAACTTTTAATTTGATTATCTTCGAAAAAAAAAAAAAAAA